>CAUDMG010003614.1:2717500-2892500 GCA_958450375.1 Homarus gammarus
TTCTTGTCCTCACCCACTTCACCTTTTTATCACTCTATTGTCCTCCTTCTTGTTCGTTTACTCAATAATTAAAAGAATAATTCAATGACTCTATATTAGTTTTGATTTAATGAATGTGATTATACTATTTTTTCTATAATTTCTAATATTATTTTAAATTTAATCGTTTATTACCATCACTTCTTTGAGAATTCCTTTGTTCAACCTCATGAAGATTATACTTGATCCCTTTCTTCTACTAACTTTAAATATCATCAATGGTTTTTTTTCCCGTTTCAATAAATCAAATCATAAAGACTATTTAAATTTCTTTCTCCGTGTTAATGCCTGTGGCGAGGGTTGGTCCCGTCTGCCCTCAAGTAAGTATTGTCACATTGGCTCTTGTCACCCTCATGAATATTACGTCGACTCACTTAACACTAATTAGATATTCATCCCTTTGTGTATCAATCCAAGCTAACTCCTTCTCTCTTGCCTCCTCCACTTACATTTCTCTCTCAAGGTTTTTTTCGTGTAACTTTAGTGAAACAACATTTTCTAATAAACTTTAAATAACATAAAAAATGAAGAATATTGTATTAACTAAACCGAATATTTTTACGATGTTCTTAAACGAAAAAAAAATATTTACCTCAGCTTATAAATCATTACCTAAGCTTACTAATCTTCACCTCAAAGTAGAAATCTTTACTTAAGCTTACAAATATTTCCCTCAGCTTACCAATGTTTCCCTCAGCTTACCAATCTTTCCCTCAGCTTACCAATCTTTCCCTCAGCTTACCAATCTTTCCCTCAGCTTACTAATCTTTCCCTCAGTTTATCAATCACCACCTCCAGCACTTGCCTCAGATGCTGTACCTATTGGGTTGCTGGTCGTGTCTTGTCTATTAGGTTCAACATCTCCTCTACCCATGACACACTCTCACCACCTTGTTTTAGGAGCTAACATGGAACTCCTCTGCTGTACCCTCTAGCGCAAAGAGTCCGTGGCCTCAACATTGGTAAGGAACTGTAAATAGATCTTTGAGGTTTGTCTTGCCATTATCTTGTTGTTTAAATGTGTGTTTTTCCCTCAGTTTAAGTCTACATTAAGTAAATATAAACATAGGGTAAAAACTACAGCCAAGAGAGAGATATTTTTCTTCTCTTTGATATCAAGTTTTAGGTTAATGTAAACAACAAGAAAATAAATAAAAAGTAGGCTACAAAGTTAACCACCAAGGAAGGAAAATTCTGGTGAAATTAATTTATTCTATTTTCCCTTTCTAATAACTTTTGTAAATGAATCTTGAGGCATCGAAACAAATTTAACAGGTCTCAAATTTATTCCTCAAAATATACGAAACTATGAAATTAAATAGAAAAAATACCAAGGCTCATTTTTTTAATTAACGAGTTTAGGTTTAAAGTTAGTGGGTAATATAATCTGGGTTGCATCTAAAAAGATCCTGAGACGATTTTTGAATATAGAAAAAAATTGTGACTCTAAAATTAAACTTGCCCCTATACAATATAACTTAGTCACTATGTAACAAAACTCGTCACTGTTATATCACTACATTTGGCTACAACTCTTCGTGTGGGTTGAGTTTCATTATTTTCATAGAGGATACTGACAATATACACCTCAAGTACGTATCCATCGTTATCATCTCGTGGAGCAGAGAGAGAAGGGCTTTACCCATCACAATATCCACGAGAGGCTCAGGAAATATAATCAGTTTATTTCCTGAGTTACTGAACAAAATCTGGAGGGAAATTCACCTTAGACTAAGATCCCCCTAGAGAGAGAGAGAGAGAGAGAGAGAGAGAGAGAGAGAGAGAGAGAGAGAGAGAGAGAGAGAGACGTCCACACAACATCAATATCTACAACAAGTGGAAATGTATACAATAAAAGGTCTTTAAAAATGGTGGTCCTGGAGGTAGAGTTTTACAAAGGTAATTTCGTCTGTATGTACTTGAATGAATTAGAGTCTGCAGGCGGTGTTTTAAAGGCCTATCAATCTTGTTGTTTCCTCTCCATCAAGATATTTTTAGATTAGATATTTGAGTTAAACGTATTTTTGAGGATATTATTTGTACTACATAGTTAAGAACATTTTACTATTGAAGTTTATAGAGTTCAATATACACCAATTCACATTCAAGATAGTTTAACCTGTCAAGAGTTATTAGACTTTAGTTATTAAGGAATTTATACAAGGGCTGATAAATGAATTTGCTATAATTTTACTTATTTTTATTAAATTTTACTTATTTTTGGGATTTTTTTGATATGACAGGTTGGGTTAGGTTATGTTAGCTTAGGTTAGGTTAGGTTAGGTTAGGTTTGGTTTGGTTAGATTAGATAGAAATCGGACTAACAGATAAAAAAAACCACTTATTTACTCCCTGTACCTTAAGAATCTATAAACGAGTCCACTTAACTAATTGTATGGTAAGGGTTAATCTTATCACTGAGTCCTCTATAGGGGTGTAAGACTAAAACATTCCCCATTCTTACAAGCGACCTCAAGGGAGTGAAGTATACAGAGACTTGATCAGTTGTGTTGTGTTGTTAGTGACCTGTACGAGTAAACACAGACGGTAGCTAGCATGTTCTTGTTCTAAATTTCCTTGTGAGTTTTATTCATTGTTATTCATGTGTTTGTTATTATTATTATTATTATTTTTGTGCTTGAATAAATGATGAAATTATGTTTAGAAAATGAAATGACTTACATTTGTTAAAGAAGCTTAGGTGTAAAGTTTATTGAATAGTAATTATCCTGATTGTGAAAGAGACTGGATAATTCGCTTATGAACGTACTGTTGAATACTGTTATAAATTACCAGAATGGAAACGTGTTGGGTGATGGTGTGTGTGTGTGTGTGTGTGTGTGTGTGTGTGTGTGTGTGTGTGTGTGTGTGTGTGTGTGTGTGTGTGTGTGTGTCCTTTCTCTCTCTCTCTCCCTTTGTTTCTATCGACAGGTGAGTGACTGAGTAGGTGTGTGGATGAGTGGGTGAGTGTGTGTGGATAGTGTGTGGGTGAGTGTGTGTGGATAGTGTGTGTGGATAGTGTGTGGGTAACTATTATCTTTTTGTTTTTTTATTTCCATCTTATAGCACATCTTACTGTACTAAAGTTGTTTATTTTCAAGTAAAGTTTCAGCATCATCTAAATAGTCAAACATCAAGTCTAAGTAAAGGAACATTCTGCTTATTATAATCTTTTAAAATCTTCCTCTGGTACAATAACACAGCAAGGTTAGTGTTATCGAGTTTAAAATATAAAGTAACCATTATTTAACTTATATTGTAAATAATACAGAATGATAACTTAAACTGCTAGCCGTGAAAAGTCGTAACACACAAAGGTTTTTTCACTCATGATACAAGCTGATACCACGTAAGTAACTGTGTACAAGAAGGAAGATTTTACTGTGTGGGTCTGATGGACGATAAACTAGTTCCTGGGGGAGAGATGCGACTGTCAAGTGCCCTAACAATAACACCGAGCTCACTGCAATGCGACGTCGTCAACAAGAGGAACATAGCTGGAGTGAAGAAGAATTGTAAGGTTCAGCAGAGAGGACAACGTAAAAGTGGAGGCCTTACACACACACACACACACACACACACACACACACACACACACACACACACACACACACACAGATTTACATCATATTACGTGGTTTATTAAAAGAAAAAAAACATACTGACTGATATTATTAAAGAGAAACAAACCAAGACGAAATATACGTAACAACTTGAAGAACAAACTGTACTAATGATTCTCTTCGTCTTCCCCGACCTTGCATATATCGTTCATAGTCCCACATTTCTCACAATCTATTCTTTCTCATCTGGAAATAAATGTTCATATTTCTCAGAGGCAAGTAGAGCGTGGAGGTCTTTATAAAGGCGAGGGATCTTTACGCCCACAGCTCACGAGACACTGTAACGCTTTATGATCATTATAGAGAGACTTTGCTGGTTCTCACACGACCAGAGAGAAAAGGGAGATAGTTGTGTATTATTTTCGTTGCGTGGTGAGAGGTCTTACCTGGCTGTGTGTAGGTTGTAAGGGTGTTGTGGTTTCAGAGCTTAGTCGTGTTTAAGAGAGGATTATTTTTGCTTGGTGTATTACTGAAGAGATCTGGGTTAGTGTGTGTTGGTATGGTCGTGGTGCTAAATGCACAATATGGTAAGGTTGCGTTCTTGACTTTTTACATAACCTGTAAAAAAATATGGTTGTAGATTTTTCATGTAGATCTTCGGTGACGATTTCAGAGACGCTTTTACTGTACTTGAAATAGCTGAATATTTTTCCCCACAAAATTTAGTCACAAAAATTATTATTGGCAAAAAAGTGGCGGACCTCAGAAAAAATTAACTTAAAGAAAAAAATAAATCGTGTGAATGTCTCCATACATGACCGACCGACCGACCGACCGATCGACCGACTGACCGACCGACCCCAAGATCTTGTTTACATGCATTGATCCAGAGTCACAGTATATGATTTACTTAACTTGACTCGACTCAATAGAACACGACAGGGTCCAGCAGATTTACCTTGTGACATTTACTGAAAAAAGAAATGCCACCGCGAGACACTTGCTGTATCCCAAGTCAATCGAAGACAAATTTAATATTTTATTTCACTATCGCCAGACAGATTTATTCAGCATAGAGAGACCTTTCGTACCTAAGTGAGCAAGAACGATACTTAAACATGATACTAAAAGAACGTATTGATAATCTGTTGTTCTCGTGTACTCCACAGGTAACTACAGGTATACACACTAATGATCTGAAGTGTGGTTACCTAAACTGTTGATATAGTATTTGTAAACACTGTAGTGATGTTATTTGTTACTAGAGATCACGTTGGAGTAGTTATTGTGACTGGAGAAGTTGTGTTTGAGCAGCAGAGAAGTGTTAAAGGTGTAATTTAGTTGTTAGAATTGTTTTGGAGTTTGTGATATACGATTTTTTTAGCCTAGTTTTTATCTGGTATTAAAGGTGTATTGAATACGAGTAAGAGAAGCTGTTGATGGGGCTAATGATGATGATGATGATGATGATGATGATGATGGTGATGATGATGATGGTGATGATGATGATGATGATGATGATGGTGGTGATGGTGATGATGATGATGATGATGGTGATGGTGATGATGATGATAATGATGATGATGATGGTGGTGGTGGTAATAATGATGATATTCCTCTCTCGTTATCATGGAATTTCAAGTCGACCATATGGCATTCACTCCGATACACCCAGCCACTACTGATATTCCGAAGACTAAATGAGACACACACACACACACACACACACACACACACACACACACACACACATACACACACACACACATACACATAAAAAAAATTCAGCCCATAAGAGCCCGCACAGATAGATATAAGAATAGCACCATCCCATCTACTGTTAAAATAGTAAACAACTCCTGACTTATGTACTGTACATCCCTGTAAATGTATTTAATGCATATTATATCATTATGTCTAAATCAAATGTAAATCTGTATATTTCAGCCACCGGCTGCAACTCTATTAATAAGCCGTTTATTATTATTATTATTATTTATTACACTACCACCAATCTTCTATGCATAGGTGAAGAATATTGTTGATAAAGTCTACGGTCTTCGCCACCCACGTTTCACTAACTCTGGTCATGTAATTTACCTTCACACATACACATAAAAAAATTTCAGCCCATAAGAGCCCGCACAGATAGGTATAAGAACAGCACCATCCCATCTATTGTTAAAATAATAAACAACTGATTTATGTACTGTACAGCCCTGTAAATGTATTGAACGTAAATTATTTTGTCTAAATCACATGTAAGTTTGTATATTTTCAGCCACCGGCTGCAACTCTATTAATAAACCGTTTATTATTATTATTGTTATTATTATTATTATTATTATTATTATTATTATTATTATTATTATTATTATTATTATTATTATTATTATTATTATTATTATTATTTCCACCAGGGACCTTTAACACCACCATCTAAGTGTTACCTGCTCTAGTCCTGGCAGCATCGGAGGCTTTGATCAGATTTTGTGCATTACGTCAATTCAAGAGGAGACCAATCATGCTAGGATCAAACCAGAGGAGCAGTGAGCTATTTGCGTGTCGTCAAGTTTGAGTCAAGCACGTGAACCCCCGTTAGTGTTGATAGATACTAAGCAACATACAGTAAGGTGACAGAGATTCAGGATTAGACGGGGCGGATGGGAGGTTATTTATACGACGGTGGGGATAATTGACGGTAAAATCTAAATCTGTGTAGAATTTTGTAGGTATTTTGTGTGTGTGTGTGTGTGCGTGTGCGTGTGCGTGTGCGTGTGTGTGTGTGTGTGTGTGTGTGTGTGTGTGTGTGTGTGTGTGTGTGTGTGTCCGTGTGTGTCCAGGGAGCGATTGGTACTATATACAACTGTGGGTTTTATTGCTCTCGTTACAGCTCACACACACACACACACACACACACACACACACACACACACACACACACACACACACACACACACAATTGTATTAAACTTCTCCAAAACAGAAATGTGTTTTTTGTATCCGAGAATAACTTAATATTTCTAGCGTGTGATTCACTCTTGTTAAAAATAGACGAAAATTTTACTTGAGTCCGGAGGCTGAATACATACCTGACTGAGTGCGTCATTGAGCGTGAGTAGAAACTTTCTTAACTTCTTACTATGAGTGTCTGAAGGTAAATATTATATCTCAGGTGTTTTAAAGGTTTTGAGGAGAGATATTCATTTATTCTCTCTAATTTAAAAGTAAATAAAAATAAATCTTAAAGGATAACAAAACCAAAGAGGATTTTAGTCGAAATTTTATTATTTGGCTTAAAATAGATTCGATACAGTGACGTGAGATCTAAGACCCTAGGCAGTGGTAGTGGTCATTCATCCAACCGGTGGGTGAAAGGAGAGGTTGAATAATTGAGGCGATCACAAAGGCTTTACATAACGAGGTTACCTGCACAGTATTGTACCTGGTGAGACGAGGGTTTGATATTGATCTGAAACTAGTAAGAAAAGTGGAGTATTATTACACCTGTGGCTAATAAATGTATGTATATATATTTGTAACCTATTGTGACGTTATTTATCCCGAAATAACCTAAAGTGAGGTCACATTCAGCTGATTTTTATATAACACCCACACACACACACACACACACACACACACACACACACACACACACACACACACACACACACACACACACACACACACACACACACTTTTTCGAGCAAATACGGACCTGGAAATAAGTTTACTTAGTACATATGCTGCTTCAGAATATAAACTCAAAATTTACTACATAAATCTATTTTTTTTAGGTATGAATATTTCCTGGTTTATTTGTTCTAAGATGTATGTGTAGTCTTAAGTTATTTTGTTATCAGTTTCTTGTGGATCAACTATACGTTTGATCACATGTTTACAAGAGTGTTTACATGATATCTTTAATCACTCTAGCAACAGTATTATCATCAACAGTAACTAATAATCTTGTGGGGCAAAAATGAAGTCAAAAGTAGTAACAGAAGCTTCAATAAACATCCAACATGAGCCACAACAGAAAGAAACAGACAATAACATGAAATGAAGCCAATAGTAGTAACAGAAACTTTAATAAACATCTAAAAGGAGTCACAGCAGAGAGAAAACAGACAATAACTTCCATCAAATAACAAACAACTTTAAAGGTATTCGATTATGATACACTACACCCCCAAAATATTCCTCGGGGTGAATGATACTTCCTTACATCTCACAGTACAAGTCTACCTGTTTTCTGACTAGTAATCAAAGCCTCCCTTCCCTATTGGCCCCTCTTGCTCTCTGATCCCATATCTCTATCGGATCAGAATTCTAGGCAGATCCCCCTTCTACCGCCTACGATCCTGATTAAATTGGATTTGAATTCTAATATACCTCCTCTCCTTCTCCCTTTCAACACCGTGATCCTTATAGTACAGGGATGGTGTGTCACTCACTCTCTCTCTCTCTGTATCTCTCTTACTCTTGAGAGACCATTGTAGGGGTATCGAGATATTAAAGTTGTCTAGCACTCAGGATGGAAGGAAACTCTAATGTGGTTTTCTTGTATAATATATAAGTTATATGATAGACAGTCTGGTGCTGGAGGTGCTGTGTGGTGAGGGGCTGCTTGGTAGAGACGTGCGGTGAGTAGCTTGTCGAAGGAGGTATGTGTGCAGGAGCTCCGTTAGAGAAGATGTTGCCTGTTGCTGGCCTCCTGGTTGAATGAAATGTTAACAGTGTGGAGCTTGCTGGAGGAGATGTTGCTTGTTCAAGAAGATTGGTCAGAATGCGAGTTGGTTGGTGAGGAAGCTCAGAGAAGGACATGCTCGCTGGCGGGAGCGAGGACCGCCAGGCAGGCGGAGGAGAGGCGAGGGTCGCCAGGCAGCGGCAGAGGAGGAGGTGTTGCTTGTTCAAGAAGATTGGTCAGACTGAATCTCAAGGGAGAGACAGAGCTTATATACACCCAGCAGCGGCTATGAGTCATGGTGGAAAAACCCGAGAAGTAGCCGGTGACTAGTTCCGTTGCTAAGATACGGCGGGCAATGGAATGCGGATACGCTTGGTTGCTAGGGAAGGCGGTAGCAGGTGGTGGCGTGGCTACGCAGTTAGGTAGTTGTAGGGGAGAAGTCCACTACACCATATTTCTCACAGCTCTCGTTGGATATTGTCAGGGCTTGTCAGTTAACCCCTCAAGAGGAAGGATGTAATTTCTGTCTGCCCCCCCCCCCCCCCGCCCCCCCTTCTCTCTCTCTCTCTCTCTCTCTCTCTCTCTCTCTCTCTCTTTCACTCTCTCTCTCTCTCTCTCTCTCTCTCTCTCCCTCTCTCTCTATCTCTCTCTCTCTCTCTCTCTCTCTCTCTCTCTCTCAGCAAAACTTACTAAAAATCATAAAATTCACAAGATTCTTCGCCCTGCTATTCTACAGAGTCTTACCTACCAACTCCCTCGTCTCTCTGTGCCTCCCTCTTCATCCCACACATAGCCATCCCTAGCCATCCCTAGCCATCCCTAGCCATCCCTAGTCATCCCTCTCCCCAACCCCATACATCCGTCCCCTTTCTGTCATTCCGTCAACAAGGATTCCTTTATCTTTTGTGTCAAATGTCTCTTGTAATTTCCGTTCCCTTCTTTCCTCTCAGTACACAGTATATATATTTCCCCTTCACACCACACCCACACACCCTTTTCCTCACACTACACACACCTCACTCCTCTCACCACACACCCCACACCTCTCACACTACACCCACACATCTCACACCACACACCCCACTCCTCACACTACACACCCCACTCCTCACACCACACACCCCACTCCTCACACCACACACCTCACTCCTCACACTACACACCTCACTCCTCACACTACACACCTCACTCCTCACACCACACACCTCACTCCTCTCACCACACACCTCACTCCTCACACTACACACCTCACTCCTCACACCACACACCTCACTTCTCACACCACACACCCCACTCCTCACACCACACACCCCACTCCTCACACCACACACTCCTTTGTTCCCAGTCAGGTATCCGGGCATCATATTAAAGGTAAATACCCAGGGTGTGCCAACTAGTGCCAGTCACCACCTGGGCCATAGTAACCCTAGCCAGGTACCCCACAGGTATAGGAGCCACACATCCCCAAGCGTATGAACAGTGTATATGGGTTATAAAGTGATGCATTCTTCTTTTGTGTCTGTGTTATGTTTTTACTCTTTTCATGGAAGAGCAATTTCAGAGTTTTGACATATTTATCAGAGGAAATATGATGCTGCTGTTTGATATGCATGTGAAGCAGCCAATCTTTTTATTCAATGCATGCGGTCCAAAAACCACACGTTTGATGTCGCCGTACAAAAGAACTGTATTGTGAATGATTCTGTCGCAACAAAAGAGACCTGTACAATACGTGTTTTTTTTTCCATCTTTACATAGTACGGATTTCATGTAATTCGTAGAAGCCAAAAGTTTTCAATTATGATTTTAATGTTATATCGAAAAACCTGTATCTGTAGGAAGATTTAGTTAATACCTAAATCCTTTATCTTAATCTGTGGATATAATAAATAATTAAGTAGAAGTTTCTGAATATTTCGATTGAAGTTTCACCAGTTATAATTGATAAAAGAAATTCTTGTCAGTACTTTTCAATTTTGGGTGAATAAAAAAATCGTCAACATCAAGTCCAATAATTTACTATAGTGGAATTGAAATGTAATATATTTCTTGAGTGAAAATATTATAGGAGTTTAGTTAGTGAAAATATCAGTGAAGATTTACCGAGTGCATTTGGAGATAAGCTGACGACCATAGCTGACAGCAAGGCAAGTACTGGACACACGCTGACGACCATGGCTGACAGCAAGGCAAGTACTGGACACACGCTGACGACCATGGCTGACAGCAAGGCAAGTACTGGACACACGCTGACGACCATGGCTGACTCTCATCCAACCATCTAGTTCTTCACTTTCTCTCACCCTACTCCTTCACTTTCTCTCACCCTTTCTTTCACCTACCATCTACTCCTTCACTTTCTCTCACCCTACTCCTTCACTTTCTTTCACCCTACTCCTTCACTTTCTCTCACCCTACTCCTTCACTTTCTCTCACCCTACTCCTTCACTTTCTCTCACCCTACTCCTTCACTTTCTCTCACCCTTCCTCTCACCCAATCTTGTCACCGCCTGTCACCATCAGTTTTCACCTTCCTGCCGCTACTCTAACATATCTCTTCCATCTTGCCCAGACACCTTCAGTATGTCATTATGGTAATGGTCCAGAAGACGTCCGGGGAGGAGGAGGAGGAGGAGGAGGAGGTGGAGGAGGAGGTGGAGGAGGAGGTGGAGGAGGAGGAGGAGGAGGTGGTGGAGGAGGAGGTAGGGGAGAGGAGGAAGAGAAGAAAGACAGGGGAAACAGGAAGGTGTAGCGGATATCTCACAGGTAGACAGGTAAACATTATTAACACCTCATTCCAGTATTGTTATTGTTATTGTTTTTGTTATTATTTTTGCTATTGTTGTTATTGATGCTGTTGTTATTGGTATTGGTGTTATTAGTACTGTTGTTATTTTTGTTGTTTTTATTATTATTATTGTTGTTGTTGTTGTTGTTGTACATGTGACTTAAGGTTTTGGCTTTGCAGGTAGAAGTTACTGGACGATATCTTACAAGTGAGTAAAGGAAGTGGACTAGTTTTTGGGAACACACAAGACATTATTTTCTTTCTTTCTTTCTTTCTTTCTTTCTTTCTTTCTTTCTTTCTTTCTTTCTTTCACTATAAACAGATTGAGACTTTCTGGGACAGGAAATAAGGTTAGATTAGGTTAGGTTAGGTTAGGGTTAGGTTAGGGTAGGTTAGGTTAGATTAGGGTAGGTTAGGTTGTTAGGTTAGGTTAGGTTGTTAGGTTAGGGTAGGTTAGGGTAGGTTAGGTTAGATTAGGGTAGGTTAGGTTAGGGTAGGTTAGGTTAGGTTAGGGTAGGTTAGGTTAGGGTAGGTTAGGGTAGGTTAGGGTAGGTTAGGTAAAACTTGAATAAAGAAGAAAATTGACGGAATTGAGAAAAAAACACAAATATAGAAACATATTGGAAGAAAGATAATTAACAGAAAATTGAGATGACTAGAAGAAGAATAATGAAAGAAAGAGAAAAACGGACGACAATAGGAGAAAAATATATGAAAACTCAGAAGAATGAGAGATAGGGCAAGAAGAAAGTATGATAGACAGAGTGAAAAGAGAGCCAGGAAATAGCGGAGGAGGATAATGGAAGATGGATGAATGGGCTAAGGGAGAGACCTGGGTACTGACAGAGAGGCGTGTGTGTGAGGGAAGACTGAGAGGAAAACAAAGGGAGGAAGAAAAAGAAGAAAAATATATGTGTCTTGTGTGTCTTTTAGTCCGTGTGTCTGTCTGTGTGTGTGTCTGTGTCTGTGTCTGTGTCTGTGTGTGTTTCCTTGTGTGTGTGTGTCTGTGTGTCTGTGTCTGTCTCTGTGTCTGTTTCTGTGTGTTTGTGTGCGTCTGTTTGCCAGTGTCTGTTTCTGTTTCTGTGTGTGTGTGTGTGTGTGTGTGTGTGTGTGTGTGTGTGTGTGTGTGTGTGTGTATCTGCTTCTGTGTGTATGTGCGTATGATGAATCTTTCTTAATTACATAACAGGTAAATATTAATTGCTAGTTTCTTACTAATGGGATCTAATAATACGCTTCTTATATAGGCCAAACACATTAATTCCCAGCATATAAATTTATAATAATCATTGTAATCATAGTAATCATTGTAGTTACGTCTATAATGATAACAGAGTCTTGATAACATAAGGTACTTGGCGCAAGGCTTTATATACCACCAAGTTATCAGAATAATCAATGTTAACCCCAGTGGTATGAGGATACATACATACATACATACATACATACATACATACATACATACATACATACATATAAAGGTCTAGTATGAAGGATTCTGTTGAGTTACAAAGGTTTTCAAGCCTTACCTGGGGCGCCTCTCTCTCTCTCTCTCTCTCTCTCTCTCTCTCTCTCTCTCTCTCTCTCTCTCTCTCTCTCTCTCTCTCTTCTCTCTCTCTCTCTCAATATATAAGATTCTTCGCTTCACCGACCCTAAAATATGGATATTGGATGAGAGAGTTTTGCAGGTGTAAGCGAGGGTGGATTCGTGTCCAAATTAACCATCGACTCTCTCTCACTGTCTGCGATTTTGATGTAAGTGAAACCTGATACGAAATGTACTTGATTGTTACCTCGAGTACGATGCCTTAAAACCCAGAGTACTATATTATTGTACTAATTCATCATATTGAATGTTTTAAGTCAAGGGTTTAATTCATTATACTCAAAGGGTTAAGTCATCGTCTCATGGGTTTGTCATTGTATCGAGGGTTTAGGTCATCGTTGCCTAAGGGGTAAAGTCATCATGGTTAAGAGGTTAAGTCATCGTGATGAAAGGGTTAAGACATCATCATCATTAGACTAATTAATTATACTCAGTATGATTAGCAATGTACTTAAAAAATTAAACTCTGCCAGAATTTCTAAGATAGGAAAATGTGATTAATTTTTTCTTAATCAGAGAGAACAAGAGACAGACATTAAATAAATTACTTGGATGGCTGTAGAGGAAGGTCTTGTAGGAAACTTAACACCCATTGGATTACTCAGATGACTTCAGAGAGCACAGGTGGGATGTATTTACCAAGGTAAAGGTGAGGTTATCATTAACTAACACACCTTAAGTTTACTATCTATTCCCAGAGGTGTAATTCACTCTGGTGCTCGCGTTTCGTTCTCTCCTAACACTTTTATATATAGTGAAGTAAATTAAGTTTTAATAATTGAAATAAAGAAATTGTGGGTTTATTTATAATCAGAGGTGATGGGTCAGCGATTACATGTCAGAAAACATAATAATACAAGGTAATTTTTTTGTATTCAAGAAATTTAAGTCATTATTATAGTTTCTGACGTGTAGTGAACATGAACCTAAACACAAAATAACGGGAAAAACATCTGATTTTTAATTTTTCAAATAAAAAAAATACCTCGTACAAACGTTCACAGTAACACACACGATTATACATTAATATTTTGTTTGTACACACGTACATGCATTAAAAAAACACAACTAAAATGAAGTATTATAAATTATTTTGTTTATTTTTCCCTGTCCGATATGTGTGACATCTCTCTGTCGTTCAATGGTTAAATGGAAAACACATTTACATACAAGGTTGCCTGTTTTCATAAATACTACAGCACCTCATGTAAATATTCCCTACATCTAAGGATATAAAAATGTGTCTAACAGGACGAGGGGAATATCAAAAGCACTGCTAACAAGCATCAGGAGGGGAGGTGGAGGGGGCCTGTGTGTCTGGCTGAAGGGAAAGGCAGCCAGCTCAACTTAAACTGATTATTGTCATATTAATTTGATATTCGTTGATCTGGGCTGGGTCCTTTTACACACACACACACACACACACACACACACACACACACACACACACACACACACACACACACACACTACAGCATACCTCTACATCATCTCACAAATCAATGCACAAAATAAACATATATATAAAGATTTATATTCCAAATTAAATGTATAAATTATGTCTTATATAATCTTCCTATAATTCAAAGGCAACACAATTATAGAAACACCAACTTTACGCCACGGAAGAACAGACTGTAGGAAGTAATTAGAACTCCAGTGATGAAGCTCTGTCACTGAAGCTTAAAGGAACTCTATGGTCTGTTGGCTTCCCTGGCAACTGTTTCATTCTCTCTCTCTCTCTCTCTCTCTCTCTCTCTCTCTCTCTCTCTCTCTCACTCTATCTCTCTCTTTACGCTCTATATCATCTGTGTTTATCTATAGTCTCTTCGTTATGGAAATGTCACACTCGGCTCCTCCCACCAATGTGACGTATTATTTTGTGATTGGATAATGTGATCGTATATTTTGTTGAATCCAATTTTTTTTGTTTTATAACTGACCAATCACAAACCAAGACGAGAGAAAGAAGGTGGGGTTATGGGTTATATTACCGTATGATGAATTATGTATATCTAGATTAGGTTAGAGTTGATTACAATAGATCAAACCCGAGAACACAATCGTTAATACAGTTCGTAAAGCATCAACACTAAATCTTAAATCACCTTAGTGGTCTATAGTGTGTGTTAAAAAAACCCTTACATCAGAGAACCACAGCCGAGTACTCCCTCAGTGCTGGAACTCAGTCAAAAGAATTAAGGTAAGTATAAAACTCCACAGACCGAGTTGGGAACATCGCTTATTCTCAATGTTTCTCTACGACAAAAAGTTATTCACCAACTTTTAGCTGTTTCCTCACCTTCCTTCTCCTCCTCCTCCTCCTCCTCTTCCTTCTCTCCTTCCTGCTGCTCTTGCTCCTCCTCCTCCTCCTCTCCCTCTTCTTCGCCTTCACGCCTCGTCTCTCTCTCTCTCTCTCTCTCTCTCCAACTTATCATCTCAAGACCTTAATATTTCACCACCATTTCTCTTACTCTCATCTCTTCCCCTTCACTTCTTACCATTTTTCTACCTTTCCCTTCTATTTCCTTATGTTTTATTGTTTTTTTCTTTCTCCTTCCCATATTCTATCTTTCGTTTCCTATTTTTTTTCTGTCTTAAATTCATGAATGTTTTTATTTATCATGTGTTAACGTTTTGAAAGTAGAGATGGATATTAGATTATTTTTTAAGAACACATATGCTACGCCAGACACAACACACACAAAAAAACACACAGCACAAACACACACACACACACACACACACACACACACACACACACCGAGGCGAGCTATGAAAGTGGTAGAACTGGCAGTAATATAAGCTGTGTGTCGGGCAGTATCCGCACAACAGGCGTCAGACGAGAACCAACAACACACCGCTAGCAATATTACACTCGTCCACACGCTACCACCTCCCTCCCTTCCCCCTTATGCTCCCTCCCTCCTTCCCTCCCTCTCTCCCTCCCCTTCCTGTCTTCCACCACCTCCACAGCCGCTTTCCATCCTCCTTCCTTCCTTCCCTCCATCCCTCCCTCTTTCCTTCCAATCTCCAGCTTCACACCATCACCTCCCTCGTCCTCACCTTCCTTATCTCCCTCTCTACCCTCTACACTACACCAGGGACTCTCTCATAAGACGTCAACATATGTTTTAATTATCCTAGAATTATCCTGTCAAGAGAGTAAAGTTAGAATTATGAGGGTTTCCAATTCGTGTGGTATCCTGCCATCCTGCCGGTTAGTATTATTGTCGATTGGCACACACACACACATACACACACACACACACACACACACACACACACACACACACACACACACACACACACACACACTACCAAATGTGAGGAAAGATGTGAAGGTCACCTGTCTCTCTTAATTAGAAACAAGGTACTGTAGTAACATTAATATTACCTCAGCCTTATGCTTCTAACTATTTTCCTTACATACTGTAGAAAAAAAAATCTTGAAATACTCAGTCATGATAAAGTTGCAGAAAGTATATATATATATTTTTCATTTCATTATATCTCATTTCCTCGCGGGTCTTATTCATTATACACTAGTTGATATGATGCAGAAGTTACACAGCTCGAGAAAGTTTTCATATCCTCATAAATAATTCTTCGAGGATTTTTTTGAATTCTGGGAAAAAGATTTTATACTTAGGTTATAATTTTACCCCCCCCCAGAAATGATGATTTTTCTCTTACTGTCTATCTATCTATCTATCTGTCTGTCTGTCTGTCTGTCTGTCTGTCTGTCCAAATGTAGATAATATTACGTCATTAATACACAAAATATGGCTTTAGCTGATACTGATTATATACATTGTAGTTTAACACAGCAAAGTCATTATACCCTTACCTACACACAAAACATTAACAAAGAACTAAGTAACGGCCTCTTAAAATACCATGCAGCATTGATTGATTCCAGTGATTTTGTTTTAGTTGCAGTTTGTAATTATTAAGGTAATATTCTTCATACACTGACATTAGTATTTTTAATTTATTTTTCCTGTGTGTGTAATAGTCGATATAAATTGCCAAGGAATTTGCTTTGGGGGGAAACTTAGTATGAGGGATTTTTTTTTTTATAATATATTCAATTGTTTTTTTTTTCTCTTAAGGGAAGTCTAGTTGATATCTTATAGTGTAGAAAGGCCAATGGTTATCTTGAATAATTTTGAGTTTTTGAGAAGATTATTTGTTTATTTTATCCTAAATTTATGCGATTGCGTTACCAACTTTATACTGAAACACACACACACACACACACACACACACACACACACACACACACACACACACACACACACACACACACAATAATTTCGACTCAGACACTGCAAAAAAAAAGAGATCCACTTTTATTCTCATTGTTCTATGTCTCTTGTTCTCATCCTTACCAATGAACACCTGCCATTGAACTCCCATGCAAAAAATCCTTCATTCCTCAACCTCCTCAAGGCCAGATCAAACAGAGGCAGCTAGAGTATGTGAAAACTACCCTCGCTATTCCTATTATGCACTGGCTATTGTGACCCAGGTGTGTGTGTGTGTGTGTGTGTGTGTGTGTGTGTGTGTGTGTGTGTGTGTGTGTGTGTGGTCTTCCTCAAACTAGACATGTCTCCTCAAGAGTTTGGTGTTATTGTGGACGATGAAAGGCGTGCGTACATCGAGGGCACTTATTCGTGGTCTGTCTTTGTTGGAGCTTGAATGAGATAACACAGGTACACTCAGGAGGCCCCGTGTATTGATTGAGTCTTATTAATAGATAGTGGGTGTGGTTGTGTAGTGGGGGGTGTATGTGTGTGTGGGTGTGTTTGTGTGTGTGGGTGTGTGGGTGTGTGTGTGTGTCATTAAAATATCTCGACCACAACAGCTTAACATTCAGTAAACTCTACAGGTAGGTGACATTTTCACCTTTGAATACAAAAATGTAATTACCCCTGGCGAAGGTTAATTAAAGGTCAAACTCAAAGATCAAGCTCAAAGGTCAAATTTTAAGGTCAAGCTCAAATTTTACGTCAGATACTTGATCTTTAACCTGTGTTTAGAATATTAGTTTCCTCCTTAACTCGTAATATATAAACACACACACACACATAAATACCCCCACACACAAACACCCCCCCACACACCCCACCTCCACCCACACACACACACACACACTTTTTACAACATAAATAATAAACAATCCCACATATACTCCAATATCAAATCAAAACATAACTAATATCCAAAAATATATATAATCTCATTTAACTACGTAATTATATAAAATTTGTTCACCAATCATACGGTTTTTATCCTCAAACAAATCAAACATTCACGAAAGATTATAATAATATCAGTGACTAAATTGTAGCAGACGGGATTGCTCTCGGAACCTTCGTATTCATTTATCTTATTATAAAAAAGACAACCTAAGTCTCCATTAGCGGGATATATGTAGCTGAAGACCTGACCATAACTTACCGTTTCCCCTTACCCCCTGTCCCTACCCCCTGTCCCTTACCCCCTGTCCCTTACCCCCTGTCCCTACCCCTTGTCGCCCCTCTTCGTCACAGTAACTTCCCCTTTCTCCTCCCTTACTCTCCCTTACCCCCCCCCCTATCTTTGTGTCACATTCACTCATCAGCGTCACAATGTTTCAGCGTCACAGTGTTTCAGCGTTACAGTGTTTCAGCGTCACAGTGTTTCAGCGTTACAGTGTTTCAGCGTCACCATGTTTCAGCGTCACAGTGTTTCAGCGTCACAGTGTTTCAGCGTCACAGTGTAGTGGAGGAGGTGTAAAACTTGTTACCCAACAGCTCTTTCAGGAAACACTCGGGATATAGAAAGCTGGGATTAAAACTTTGGTCATTAATTCGTCCTCACCTGACGGCGATAAACTACTCAAGTCGTCACAACTTAAGTCCGCCAAGTTGTGACGAAGTGTTAAGATTGGTTGAGTTTAAGCTGTTATTTATCATTAACTTTCTAGTTAAGGTAACACGGTATAGCCACGACTATTAAACTTCCTTTACCGCAATATATCCACGGTCTTGATAATGACAAATGCAAGTCATTGTTTACTTCCCGTGTTACCGCTAAATGTAGCAAGAAATCCCCCTGCGATAATTCATTCCCATCAGTTTAATAAGATAACCGAGTCTATGAACTACACTCTTCGTTATCATCACAGAAGATAACAGTGATCTCAAACCACATAAAAGATAATAATCCCTCCTTCCTAAAATACATGTTTGGTCTGGTCATTTCATCATACGTAAAAGTTAACTCACAGGACCCGACACAGTACTAAAATTATCAAGCCGGAATTCCATAGGTGTTTATACTCGACCTAACCAGAGAACAAACACGCTTGAAGACCTTAGTTATTGAAGCGTAGTAATACATTATAGCACCAACATCTTAAAGACCATTATACCATTACACCATACAGACATCAGCTATTGTAAATAAATCACCTTCAAAGTTTAATTGCTCAGTGAAAGTTATGAACGTGATGATTGGCAGCTCACTGTAGTTACCCATCTATCTCATCGTTGTTTACCTCAGATTTGATCAACAGTAGAGGGTATGTGATGGCCTCTTAACCTCCCCCCTCTTTAACCCCTTAAATAATGGCCTCTTAACCTCCCCCCTCTTTAACTCCTTAAATACGATGAATTAATCCCTTGAGTACAATTACCCCTTGAGAATCATAACTTAACCCCTTGAATATGATGACTTAACCCTTTCAGTATCATAACCTTTTAAGTATGATTATTTAAACCCTTGAATATCGAGAGTCAGTAACACGACAAACGGTAATTACGTGTGAAATACTGAGGAGGGCCTGGAGGTAGCAGCAGCAGCAGCCAGCAAGAATGTGACTTCCATTATTGCATCACCACCAAGAATTCGTACCCAGGGGTGAAGGCGAACCAGGACTTAGACATCCTGAACTAGATCGGTTCAATGGACGGAGATAATAGGACATTCCTCTCCTGCTTGTACGAATGTCTGTCGTTTACACCACTCAAGGAATTTATCTCGTTTTAAATACGTCTAAATGAACCTCGTTTCTCTTATGTTTTTTCCCGTTAAGAGAAGTAAATAGACGTGTTCTTATAAACTGTTTATTTTAATAGGTATCATCGTTCGTGTAATTAGCATCAGTGAGAATAGTTTGCCTTGTTTACTGCAGAAATGTGTCTTTGTTTTGAAATGTTTTTGACGGCTTCTCTGACGTTCACGAGCTTTAAGGGACTAATAATGCGATTTTTGTTTACGATGTTCTATGTTAAGGTGTTGGGTTATTCGCTGACGAAACACCCACCTCAATGACGTGCCTTTTTGTGTTTGCAAATAATTATGTAAAATAAATTCATCTGTGTGGTGTGAAATAAGGCATTCTTAAAGCAATTATGACAGGTGTGAGAGGAAGTTAATTAGCGGAAGAAACAGGTATAAAGTGACTGATTAAAGGTATGTGTGTGTGTGTGTGTTTGTGTGTGTATGTGTGTGTGTGTGTGTGTGTGTGTGTGTGTGTGTGTGTGTGTGTGTGTGTACAAAATCCCTATCCCGTACATATGGTTTTGCTATTCCAGGCACCAATTACGGCTTCGAACAGGTGGGAGGTGATGTTAGTCCAGGTGCTTCCTTATTCAGAAAATAATATTACCTGTGCCATGTCCTCCCGAACTGACATGGTGGTATCATTTCCCATCCCTTATGTAGACTTGATATTTTGGTTTAACTGAACCTCACCTTTACGTTGGTGATTTGAGTCCATTAGCTAGAAATCATGATAATACTTAATTCTCTTTACTAAATATATAACGAAATTAGTTCCTGTAGTATACTCGTATCTGAATATAATTAATTTAGGTTGGAATAAATTTTACCTGTTGGCTATTTACCCTGATTTAAAGGTTTCATTCTTTAGCTATATAGGTTAGGTTAGGTTAGGTTAGGTTAGGTTAGGTTAGGTTAGGTTAGGTTAGGTTATTAATACTGTATTCCATTAATGGTGAAGAAGATGAAATACAAACCTGATTTGTGTTGCTATAGTGATTCCTGGAGATCGACTCAGTGGCTAGGCAGCAGCTAAGGGGTGTCCTGTATGTTCGTGAACCTGCAGGGAAAGGTTGATGACTTTTCCTGTACAACAAGACTTCAGTCGCTGGCCGGTGTTTTTATACATCTTACATCTACGTTAGTCATCGTACGGATTTTCGTTTAAAGGACATGATTTTTTGTTAATTTAATAAATACTGTATAATAGTAATTAGTGTTTCATTCAAGAGAAAAATCATTCAAATATTCGTGAAAAAGACCCAACGATGAATGTCTGCCGCCATCTTTGTTGTTTACATCCTCTAAGCCAATTAGCGATCGCCTCCAAATGTATACAGTAACCCGGCAAGATTCGTGTCAGTTGTATCGCTGTAGATCTCTTCACATTTTCACTATCTACGTGTGTTTTGTCCCACATTTTATCCCCAATATATCTGGGACGCGGCCTGCACGTGTTGGTAAACCAGCCAAGGTGCCCAAGAAAGTCATTAGTATGGACGTGAAAATGATGCGGTGGGTTGAAGGAAGCGAGTGTAGGTCCTCAGAGGTGGTAAACTACACAGCAAACCCCGAAAAACAAACAACAAACAACAACTGGTGAGTATTATAAAATTAGTTTCATTGAGTATTGATGTTAGGAAAGTCTTCATATGAATGTAAAGGTAAATTTGCACTGTCACACCACACTCTGTTAGAAAGTCAAAAATATATTTTTCTAATGTATTTGTGTGTGCTTAGACCGAATATGACCTTCATTTCTATCTCTGTTATTATACATTTCCGCCGGTAATGTAATAGATGAAAATTATCTTATAATTAGACGTCTTATTCGAATATGATAATAGATTAGTGGTAGGAATGTGTGGTGTGTAAACGCAAAAATACCATGGAAAAGTTAAGCAGTGTCACCTCACGATAGCCATTTTTTGTTTTATTATCGTTACGCTGGAGGTGTTAACTGGCAGCTTAGTGTTTACCCTTCGTATCGAGACGGCGGTGGAAAGTCATTTGTATATCTAAGTAACTGCAACGTTTTTCTAGTGTTTAAGAACTATTTTGGCTCATGAAATCATTATTTAGCTATTCTGTAAGAAAATTGTAGTATTTAATGATATTTATTTATCATTTCGACTAATTCCGCTATTAGCAACAACCCATCACCATTAGTAACATGTTGTAATGGCCTCTTTTAGCGGATATTTTACTTAACGGACCAGCCTCAAGAATGTATCTCGTCCGTTATAAGAGAATGCATATGTTGGTGTATTTTCATCAATAATGCAACAATCACAAACACGAGTGGAAGATAATAATATCCCCAGAGAACCAATAAACTATATACTTTTTATGTAATATCTAAAGTTCTTAACAGCGAGGAACAGGACATATCACTTGGTAATACCTCCAGTTCTTTATATTTTGTTATTAATAATCTACAAAATAAATAAATAAATAAATTCAATCATATGTTGGAAAAATGTAGACGTATATGACGATAAAAAAATGGATTTACTACAAATTAATTCAATTATTCACAACAAAACAAACACACGAACATATTTTGATTACTTTGTCCATAAAATCTCAATTTACAAATCATATTTATCAAAACCGTAAAATTACATAGACATGTTATCATGGGTGTTCATATTATATATATTTTTACCATGAACTCCACAACATGAAGCCAAATAAGAATGATAGACATTTACAATATTTATTTTTCTTTACAATTAACAAATATAAACTCATATTTTTATTGACTACCGTGTTACCCTCACTTAACCTGTGGCTGTATTCATCATTTTTTGTCTCTAAATACACACTATATCTCTCTATCATCTTAAACATTCATATATGATAACTCAACACCCACTAAAAAACAAATAACAAGTCCCCGTAACAATAAAACAGCGAGAACCAAAATACCATAAGAAAATAGAGAAAAAAAATACTTCCATCACACCCTTTGATGTGTTCAGTGGCTGGGTCAGACGTTGTGATCACTCTGTAAAGGCTGGTAAGCGCCCTAGAGGTGTACGGGGGCAGGGGAGAGGAGGAATGGGTGGTGGGGTGTAGGGGGGGGGGGGACTTTTTCTCTTGTTGGGGACTATTGGTTCCTGAGAGTCTTCAGGGTTTCCATAGTTACCCCCTAAGGTTCTTAATTTCCTGTCTTGGGAAGGATCATTGACCAGAGAGTAGTGGTGGTGAGGCTAGTGGAGTGGTGATGAGGATAGTAGTGATGAGGATAGTGGTGATGAGGATAGTGGTGGGGAGGATAGTGATGATGAGGATAGTGGAATGAGGATAGCGATGATGAGGATAGTGGTGATGAGGATAGTGGTGATGAGGATAGTGGTGATGAAGATAGTGGTGATGAGGATAGTGGTGGGGAGGATAGTGATGATGAGGATAGTGGAAATGAGGATAGTGATGATGAGGATAGAGAGGTCGTGATGATAAGAAACAAGAGAGTCCCGGGTGCAAGGCGACTGTACACACACATACACACACACCTTCTCTCTTCACTCCTTGTAAAATATCTTATGCTCCTTTTTCCACCCCAACACCTCAAATCCGGTTTCCATATGTCGCTTCAGATAGCCCAGCAACACCCAGCAATACCCAGCAACACCTAGCAGGGGGTCAATTTCTTCCCACCAAAACACCTTCCCTTTCATTTACAAACACTGTTGGTTTTTTCGGTGTGTGTGTGTGTGTGTGTGTGTGTGTGTGTGTGTGTGTTGAGTGGTCATCTAATCAAACCTAACCTAACCTAGCCTAACCACAAGGAATAGGCTAGACCATCCAATACAGATGGTGGACACTAAAACAATATAGTTGGTGGTGGAAGGCAAGACCATACGTGTGTGTGGGAGGGGGGGGGGGGGTAGGGGGGTTTAATGTACCATACAGACAGATGGTGGAGAGAGGGGGGGGGAGGGAGGTAACAGCAGGTGACGCAGATGGAATATATTACTGAAGAAAACACGATATAAGAATATATAGAAGGAAATATATCTCAGCTTATGATTGATTCAGCGATAAACCTTAATGTTGCCCAGCTTAGTCTCTATCTCTCTCTCTCTCTTTTTCTTTCATCTCTCGTTTTTATCCCTCAGTGATTCTTTCTATTTTATCTTTTCTGTGTTTTCTTTTTTTAATTTCTTGTATGTTTTTTTTCTCTCTCCCCTTCTTTCTTTTTTTATTTGTTTTCCTCTTTTTCTCATTCTCTTAGTCTCTTTCTCCCTTTCTCTCTTCGTCTCCTTCTCTCTCTCTCTCTCTCTCTCTCTCTCTCTCTCTCTCTCTCTCTCTCTCTCTCTCTTTTCAACATCTGTAACAGTGAGGGAAAGGAAAAAAACACGTGTCAGAAATACAAAATTTTTTATTCATACACATTAAGTTGTATAGCTGTATAGTGAGTCCCCTGTACACTTACCTGACCTGCACCAATGTTACCTGTGATTGGCTATAAAACTTAGGTATCACTAGGTATCTCTTCCTTATATTCTCGTAGTGGGATTATGAGGGTAGATCTCTGGCTTCAATAACCACTCGAGGGACGAAGTCTGGGTAATGTGTGATTGGAAACTCCTTATCCACCTTGGTTATAGTATCCAGGTATAAACAAACAGGTGATGGTGTATAATATGTAAGGGCCTCAACTTGTAGGTAAAACTGATTCCTCATTTACTGGTTATGTATTGATGTGGTCAGTAGGTTTTGTATTACCTGTTGCAAGTTGTTCCATTCATTGTTCGTTTAAAGATACATCATCCCATAGTCCCACTAGAGATGTCAAATCATTCTCACAACAGGTAAGTTTACAACATGGGGGGGGGGGGGGGGGTAAAATGTGTGTGTGTGTGTGTGTGTGTGTGTGTGTGTGTGTGTGTGTGTGTGTGTGTGTGTGTGTGTGTGCGTGCGTGTGTGTGTGTGTGTGTGTGTGTGTGTGTTGTCCTATGACCAATAAACACAGATATGTCGATTTAATGTCCAATTGAGTTTAAACGACAAGTGATCTGTCCACACAATGGTATTGATAGATTCCTAGAGTGTCAGTCTTTGCGGTAAACTATTCACAGGGCTCAAAACGTCGATGAGGACGGTCATTATTCACAGCGTGTGTCAACCGGAGGACCTATAGGGTTAATTAATTAATATTGTCTTAATCATTTCCTCACCGAACCGCTCGACCGCAGTGAAGACGGATGACTCGGTACCAGCGCTCTCTGTAGATTATCTGGAGTTGTCACCGTTTTAGGGCCGTCCTGATTTACCATTATGTAAACTAGATAGTCCCTTCTGAGTCATATTTATCACAGGTTCGTGTTATGGTTCCTCTAGTAGGGGAGGTGGTGGTGGGAGGGAGGGAGGGGGGGGGGTGTTGTGTTGTGCCGACCACTTTACGCTACTGCCTTTGTACATCCGCCACGTTCTCTCTCTTCCAATACCTCACGACTTGTTCACGGTTCTCTCTAGGGGGTCTGTTGGCGGCCATAGGAGGTGTCTGGGGAGGAAGGAGACAATATTAATGGCAGTACAGACTAAAATAAGGACAATATTTTTCACACAATAAATAGAAAAATATAAAGTATGTGTGTTGGGGTGGAGTGTATGTCTGTGTATGTGTGTTGGAATATGTGTTGGGGGATGGAGTGTGTATGTGTGTATGTGTGTTTAGGGGACAAACTCCAAGGTACAGTAAGCAGTATAGATAGCAAACAAACGACGTCTTCTTCCATGACCAATTATATCTTATCACACAGAGATAACAAAGATAACTTTCTCTTCATGTTATAACTCAGGGAATATGATAAAACTGTCTTCAAGTCATGGGAGACGTCATGAGTTATCTTTACTACCTTAGAGTGAGGAGCTTTTTGGTTAGGTTAGGTTGAGGCCGCTATTAATAGAACTAGGAGGAAGGGATCTCTGTTATACGTAGCGGCCGGCCAAGAACAGAAAGCCGATAGTCCAGGGCTATTTATATCAAGCTGGACAAATATTGCAAAGGGGAAATATTATAATGTTAAAATCGACTTATATATGTGTCTATAATCTGGCTGACAACACTTGCTAATTAACACGAGAGACTAAATTACTAAGATACTCCAGATTTTAAGTATTTACATGTTAGAAATTATTTAAATGTGGAAAATCTGTAATAATATTTGACAGTTTCATGTTTATTATATACACACACATATACAAACTATTATATGACGTAGATACCTGAACATAGTCTTCGCTAATGTACCCTTGAAGAACGTACAGGTGTAAATTAATGATACGAAACAAAGGTAACACGTTGTATAAATTATCCTAAGAAAACATGGACATTATTTCCAAAGCGGTATATCACGTGTCATAACCCCTCCCCTACACCCTCCTCCTCCTCCTCCCTCTCTTTCACTGGACATCAAAGAACGCCTAGGGTGTCACAAACAAGCATGGAGTGTCACAAAAAAGCATGGGGTGTCACAAACAAGCATGGAGTGTCACAAACAAGCATGGGGTGTCACAAACAAGCATGGGGTGTCACAAACAAGCATGGGGTGTCACAGAGCCACAGACGCTGACTTGATCAATTCTGGTAAAGTTTGAGGGAGAGAAAATCTGATCAACCATCAATGGGAGAGTCTCGAGTTTATCGTTGTCGTAAAATGTTTTACAGCCAAACCGAAGCTTTATCTGTGTATCACTGAGCTGCCCACCATCATTCCCTTTCCCTTGCGATTTTACGTTGATTGTTTGTCTTTGTTTTAACTCGTTTCATATACTGAGCTCTCGCGGGCTCTGGTGTGTGTGTGTGTGTGTGTGTGTGTGTGTGTGTGTGTGTGTGTGTGTGTGTGTGTGTGTGTGTGTGAAGGTAAGTTACATGACCAGAGTTAGTGAAACGCGGGTGGTAAATACCGTAGACTTTCTCAATAATATTCTTCACCTATGCATAGAAGATTGGTGGTAGTGTGTATGTGTGTGTGTGTGTGTGTTTGTGTGTGTGTAGTGAGAGCCGAGGTCCTTTCTCCTGTCTAGCTGTAGCGAGAAGACGAGAGCCACCAGACTTAACTATTAACCATATACAGGAGTAACCAATTAACCAGTGGCGCTGTAGAGGAGGGCGGTGGTGATGCGTGGGAGGGTTGAGAAGTGATGGGTGGGGATGGAGGTCACGTTTTGGGGGAGTTTGAGGGTACATCTCATATATTTCCTTTAGAAACCTAAGATAACATGACAACTTTTGGATTCAAGGAAAAATCTCTTGATTGGATGATTTAAATGATAACACTACTTTCAATACTATGAATATACAACACTGTAATAATTAATTTGTTCATATAAAGTTCAAAAAACATATATAATATTAGTAAGAATACAAAAAGTTCATCCCAGAAGTTCATGACGATTATATAAGACTGTAGATATAAAACCATATAACCCAGACTGTATTTATATGCACAATACAATAGACAGACATCCAGTCAGTGATGCCCCAGTTAGTCGGTCATATATCACAACAAATTTGAGGCGTTAAAAAAGTTAGTAATTGTTAAAATGTTAAAAAATACAAAAATATTGAACTGACGCAAAATATCCTCATGTGAGATGATTCTTCAGTTGTTTCTCTCGGTAGTTATGACCTCTGACCCTCAACAATAACAAGAAAATATCAAGGATCACAAGTATTTAACATATTTCTGTCCGTTAGTTTGGTGGTTAAAGAGAGGCATTACCCAAAGACGTTTCTAGACTTACCAAAATATAATGGAAAGAAAATATGATATATTCTAGTTTTTAGTGTCAATCCTCGTGTCTTGTTACTTAAAAACTAACTCTTTTTAACACTTTATTTTACGCGAGGATCGTGTCATGTTGCCAATATTCCAACCTTCATCATTATAGGTTGAAATATTAGACCAGATAATAATTTTTTATAAATATCCTCTGGCTATTAATCCTTAAGAATCGAATATACATTGTAAAAAAAATCTAAACTGGGAGGTTAATATACAATGATTATCTGTGAGTTGTTGTTAAATTAGATAAATACGTAATTAAAATATACACCTTTATTAAAAAGACCGTAGATCATGTTAAGGCTATACCATCTCTAATCATGGACGAAAATCACCTGAACGAGGGTTAAGGTATCGCACTTATGAACTTTTTTAATGTGGAAAGGTAAAAAAAAAAAGTATTAGATACCCAGTTGAAGCCATTATTGATGTTATGTTTAGCCATAGACGTCAAATAATGGCTGAGTTATAGAGTTATCGGGCTCAGATACACACACACACACACACACCATCCCATACACCTGAGAATTCCTACTCACTTAACCCTTTATATTTACTCAAAGTCTACCTCTTCCCTACATCTATCCCTTTTATGTATTCATCCAATCTATCCATCTTTTTTTTATCCATTTATCATCCTATCTTTCATCTATTAGAAGTCTCTCCCAATATATATTTTTTTTCTATCCTGTTATTCCATTTTACATTAGAATGAAATATAGAAACCCATCACCTGTTACGAACGTTTGTCTATATCTAACTTATCCTTAACTTCTATACATCAGAATCAGTTGAATTAAGTATTATTTACATCTTTTCATTTTACCACAAACGATTTCATTTTTCCTCCGTTCGTAAACTTTCGTCAGATCGCCATTTGAACATATTTTCCGATATCTGCCTCTCTCTCTCTTGCTTCCCAACCTTCTTCAAATCTTCGCTGGATATTCTGAATTTCAGCTTAACTTTTCACAATTCAACTTCCTCCTCCTATCAAACACTACTCTATTTCTTCTGTTTTTATTCTCTTTAAGGTTTACACGTTTAATTTTAATTCCCCCCCCCCTTACAGTAGTTTCTCTCTCTCTCTCTCTCTCTCTCTCTCTCTCTCTCTCTCTCTCTCTCTCTCTCTCTCTCTCTCTCTCTCTCTCTCTCTCTCTCTCTACATACATCATGCATGACCAACAAACAACTTGTAAAAGCGTCCATAAGGTGTAGTAAATATCCCCACCGTTATGACACATTCCAGCAAACACTCTTTACCTTTCACCAATCTTTTCCTTGTTCTGACGCGTGATCTTTTTCCCTATACACACACACACACACACACACACACACACACACACACACACACACACACACACACACACTCAACACACTCAACACACTCTCTCAATACTCTAGGCTCGACTTTCCAACAAACTATGATTGCAACACTCACTCTCTGATGTTGTTGTTGTTTGTTTTTTTTATTCACAACCAAAAAATTAGATCCATCAATTCCCTCTGTAAACATTTAATCAACACAGCCAAACCTTTCCTCATATCAACTTTATTCACCTCACTCTTATGAACTGTTTGATAATATTTAATAATGTAAACCCAACTTTAATTTTTTTTAATCACTCGTAATGGATTAAAAGTTTTTGTACAGGGTTATATAGGACTCGATTCCTTCAGTCTCTCCCCCCCCCCTCTACCCCCTCCCCCCTCTCCCCTCTCCCCCAGGTGTTATTTTAGGATCTCATTGGGGAAATAGCTGGGGGAACAGACAGACAGACAGATAGACAGACTATGTTACTCTTTAATTCAGGAGAAGAGAGTCGTGTCCACGTAGTTACCTGTCCTCGTTTATTTCTTTATTACACAGGTAAATTATGCAGTCTCTTAACCTTGGTGTACCAGGTAAGCCTACTAGTAATTCATGGCATTGAGTATATAATAGAAGTAGATGCAATGAAAGGAAAAGTAGAGGAGGAAGGAGGAGTATAGACAAGAAAGGAAGAGGTAGAAATGAAGAAAGAATATTGAAATAAAGGGAAAGAGATGAAAGAGTAAATTATACTAAGGGAAAGCTCCGGTAGGGTAGGAAATAGAATATATATAATAAGCTTGAAGGAGAACACAGGTAGGTGGCTAGTAATGAACACAGGTAGGTGGTTAGTAATGAACACAGGTAGGTGGCTAGTAATGAACACAGGTAGGTGGCTAGTAATGGCGCTCTTGAGTTAAGGAAAAGCGATAAAACTAATAGATAATTACTCTGTTAAATAAACTAGTAAACTGTATAGGAAAATAAGAATTAAAAGTGAGGATAAAAGAATAACAGACTGAATTATAGAAGAGAATCAGGCAGAACAAACTAAGGAATGTAAAGGAAATTTAGATAAAAAATTACAGTAAAAATTATGTAAAAAATGATTGAAGAATAATATCAAACTGCTGCCTTAATGGATCTACAGGAGAGTCAGGGAGGTTCAGGTGACACTATGGGAGGTGCTGATGACCTATGGAGTAAAATGAAAGGGTTCACCTGAAGATTACTTACCAGGAGGATTAGGTTAGGTTAGGTTAAAAATGAATGGATTAGGTCAGAGGGGTTTAATCTTCAGATGAGCCACGAAAAGAAAAGCATCTTGCTACAGGTAAGACATTCATTAGGAACACTGACACAGGTGTGAGGGAAGACGGTGTACTAAGTGAGAGTTCTGAATATGAAATGATTTACGTCCCTGAGGTAGACCAATGTATTTATAGCAAGAGTGTCCAGAGCAGTGGGGGAAGGTGGGTGGAGGAATGAAGTCACCTGTACAATATCTTCGTGTGTATGTATGTGTGTGTGTGTGTGTGTGTGTGTGTGTGTGTGTGTGTGTGTGTGTAAAGTGAACAGGGACTAAGAGGAAATGGTGTAAATAATGGAATAGTTTAATGGAGGAAGAAGATAAGTACAAGAGGGTGAGATGGTATGGCACGAAGGCAAGGTAATAATCGCTCAGGTGGAAGGAGATATTCTACCTGGTGGGTGAGGGAGAGGGGGAGAGGGGACTATACATTATGAAGAGGCTAAATGAGGGGTTAAGGGGAAGAGAGAGGGTAGGTAGAGGGAGCCCTGCTGGTTGCCATGGTCACTCCCCAAGAGAGAACCTGTCTGGAGGAGGAGTCAAGGTAAGCAGGGAACCTTAAACAAAAATATATATATATAATAAGATAGTAAACATTTAAAATAAAATTCGTGAAAAATTAATCTCAAAAAGCCTTCACTAACTACAACTTCATACCTGTAACAGAAAGACCTGGTTTACAATTGCCATACATCTTACCCTCGTGGTTAAACAACAACAAAAATATTTAAATTCATCATATATATTTTGTTTTTATTTGCTTTCTGAAAAATTACTAATAAGAAAAAAATAGTGTTAGTGGAAAATGTTGATACATAGAGTCAGCATCGCTTGACCTCCCACCTTCAGTATGAAAGGTCACAAGTTCTGCTTCACTGTTATACGCTGGAAGTTTTCTCTGTTCATTTGATTTTCTAAAGTAAAACTGATCTAAATAAATTGTGTTGTGCTGAAGTTAAAATGATGAATAATATTTTTTCGTTTTCTTATTTGGGTTTTCGCGGGGGTTGGGGGGTTGGGGGGGTGGGTGGGGTGGGTGGGGGGTGGGAGGGGTCAAGGGGGGTAATGTACTGCTCCTCTTTACCATCCAAGATAATGGGGTTATGGTGTCTGAGTGGTTATAGCAGTCGCTTCTCGTCCGAAGGGTTATTTAGTTCTGATCTGAGGTACCCACGCCCCCCAGTTCACCCATTTGTGAATTGGTACCTAATTTTACAGCTGAGGAAATGCAGATAAAGTGCAGTGGACGAAAGGGGATGAAACTAGCAGCACTGAACGAAACAATCTGAGTGTCTTTTATCAGTTGTCTGTGAAAAGTTTATTCTATTTTTATCGGAGACATTTGCTATTTTTCTATCTTTCATCTTAGACTTTCTCACAAATATAGATTATTCTTCTGCCCCGGGTTGTCTCCTTACAGCCATGGGCGTCTTGTGACTCACTTTATCATTTCGTTTTTACTGAGCGGTGGAGAGTCGAGAGAGAGCCTTGGGAATAAAAGATAGGCAAGGGTGAAGGAGGATGGAAGAAAGGAGGAGGAGGAGAAGGAGGAGGAGAGAAGAAGGAGAGTACTGAGCAAAGCGAAGATAAAACAAAAGGAGAGAAAGTAAATAGATGGAAATTAAAAGTGAAAAATACGAGAAAAGTCGACGAATAATTACAGTAAAAATAAAATGACTGTAGCAACGAGTTATTAGATATAATATATTTGAAAATTTAATCACGGTAGAGTTGACGTAATGACTACAACATACAGTATAACGTAGTAGACATCCTCATTAATGGAAATAAGCAACAACAATTATAGCAAAATAACAATAATTACACTTATCTTTATAAAACAAGACTCCAGTTGTACCGCCAGATGAAGAACGAGAGAGAGAGAGAGAGAGAGAGAGAGAGAGAGAGAGAGAGAGAGAGAGAGAGAGAGAGAGAGAGAGAGAGAGAGAGAGAGAGTGAATGAGACGGCATTAGATACGGAAGTCTAACGAGTGAGAGAGGTGAAGACGCCCATCAAACAAGGGTCAGCCAAGGTGAAAATTGCTCAACGATGAGGTGAGGGATTTGTCCTCCTGCAGAAATTTCACTGAAACGCTGGTCAGAGGTCTCGTGTCTTAACTCTCCAGGCGTAACTTGAATACCGAGAAGTCTTTTAAGGGGAATTTACCAGTGTTGTGACCTGACCGTGGATGAGGAGGAGCGGACCTCTTCCAGCACCCTCGTCTAGGTTACTCACCCTGTCTTGTGCTCAGTTGTGAAGTCCAGGAGAGGTCAGGGGGGGGGGGGGGAGTCTTGAGTGGATCATGTGTCGCGTATATTACTTTGGGTGAGATTTTATAAAGGTGTGTGTGTGTGTGTGTGTGTGTGTCTGTCTGTCTGTCTGTCTGTCTGTCTGTCTGTGTGTGTGTGTGTGTGTGTGTGTGCCCGTCTATGTTGTAGGTTAATGCCGAGTTTTGTAAAGACCGGTGTAGATAATTGTGATGGGGACTGCCATTTGTATAAAACACAGTCGATGAAGTTCAAGTAAAGTTAAGAGACGTAAATAGTTGTTTATATCGTTCCCGCGAGACTATTTAGTAAAACAAAGACACCAAGAGAATGACGAGTTTCCTTACTGACATCGACAACTGAAGTACTATGATAGTCCACAGATACAAGGTAGATTAGACACTATTTCCCTCCTTTAAAGGTGTCATCTGATAGACATAACTGCATACCGTCGACTGAGACTCTTAACCCGTAAATAATGCCGGTCAGGATGCGGTCAGGGAGGAAGCTGGGGGGCGGGGGGGGGGGAGGGGGGGAGTGGTATTTACTAATTACCACGGACAGGTAACCCGGGGCGCTAATCATATCAGTAGGAACACCTCTGACACACCTCCAGTAAGGCAATATTGCATTTAAGAACGATTTAATTAACTGAGTACATTAGAAAACAAATTAGGTCATTTAAAAATAACGTCCAGGGAATAGCAGCAGTTGACTTTATGTATGGTAGTGTTAGGCAGAGGAGGAGAGAAGCCAGACGAGTGATAGTACGAAGTATTGGCTGAGTGAATCGGTCAAGGGACTCAACAAACCTATCGATTGAGTGCGTGAGTGCGTGAGTGAGTGAGTGAGTGAAGACGATTATCCACAAAGGTTACGAAGCTTCCAAGGTCTCTAGAATACAATATTTTTAAAAGAAAATCGATATTTTTATATATAATTTAACCCAACACATTTAGCTACCAACATGGGATCGTTAGTCTTACCCTGGAGAAAACTTTGTGCCATTAAATGTTTTTTTTTATCCTTCCACAAGCGAGAGAACATCTAGTAAACAACATCACAGGCCCTTTAAAAGCTACTTCTTAAGGCTATAACAATACCTCATGCAGCTAATTAAGGATGCAGTACCTGTTATGGTCTGCCTTCGTGACACCTGCTTGAGAAAGAGGCATTTTCCTTAAGTAGGTCTATAAGATTTTTCAAAGGAAAATTTGCTATAACAAAACACTACTGTACTATTAGAATGAGTCTATATCATTTAAATGCTATACATAGACCATTAGATACAGGTTATAGTTTTGTGTATTTCTTAATCTCTTGAAATATCATACACATTATACACTCAGCCGTATGAGGGTGTATGTGGTGTATGTGGTGTATTACAGCCTCAGATTAATACCATATCGTGACCAATCTAGCCCTTAGGATATATCTCTCGTGACTTTACTATTGAATTACTTGTAGTGACTCTTGAAATAAACTAATTCATTTTGTAATGCCACAGTTCCTCTTTGCTACCAATGGTGACGAGGATGGAATTCCGAGCCTGAGAGATGGACTACACATGAAGACAACAAGATGCCTAGGTTCGGAATCCTTGAAGTCTACCGGGAAGGAGAGGAGGATCTAGGCGCCAGTCAATCACCGAGTACCCAGATTAACACACCTGGTGGATCTTCTCTTCAATAACTTAATACCTGAAACCTCAATCACTATAGCCATTGATATGTGTTTGTAAATATTTATTATATGTATTAAGTTATCTCACGCTATAATAACTACAAGGATAAGACTATATATAATAAGTAATGTATATATGGTGCTCAGATGACATTCTTAGTTTATAATGACATTTGGAAAGGGGGAAATATATAAATTGATGTTACAAAGTTAAGGACAAACCAGAACAAGCAAGAGAGACAGAGAGAGAGACAGACAGAGAGAGACAGACAGATAGACAGTCAAGCAAACAGACAGACAAACACTCAGACAGAGAGAAGGGAAGAAGAAACAAAGGTAGGGAGTTTGTAGTTGTGTCAGTTCGTTGTGGGAAGTTTTCCAGAAGTAAATTTCATTTCGGTAAAGTTAAAGTGTGTCGCTGTGGGTCCACTATATATATATAAAAAAATAAGATAAAGTTTTAAGAAGAGTGAGAGAAAAGAGGGATGTAAAGTAAGCAGAGAATTTATCCATTAGTGAATTAGACATTGTAGTTGGGCAATAAATTGTTAAAAACCTTCTAGGGGCAATAGTTAACTGTGAATGTTTTGTTAGGCGATAATGATAAACAGTGTAGCTATATCTTTATTAATCTCTCTCTCTCTCTCTCTCTCTCTCTCTCTCTCTCTCTCTCTCTCTCTCTCTCTCTCTTCGTCAGTTACAGCGGTCAGCAGGCCTAAATATAGAAAATACGACAAGCCTATAAAACCAGCATGTGGAGGAGGAAGTTAGAATAAGTGTCCCCAAGCGGTCAGCAGTAGGGTGGACATGATTCCTGGCACGTAGTCCTGTCCCTAACTTATGAGACAACATTCACGACATGTCCTCACGTGTGGGGCTTATAAGACGGTATTCCCTGCACGTATTACCGTTTACACTTTATGGAACAAGAGTTTATTAAAGTCCATGACCTACATGTTATCTACTCCATGATGCATGATGACAAAATTCCTGGCACGTTTTCCCATCCAGTACGTAAGAGGTACCATTCCAGGCACGTGTTCCCAGGAAATATGACGGACGAAATACTCTCTCCACTTAATACTCTTTTTGACTTTACGGGTTTATGAGATGATATCCTGAAGTAGATCGCGGAGGTCGGTGGGGGGGGGGGGGAGGGGGAGTCGAGCGTCTTAGTAATGACAACATAGAGTTAACCTTTATACCAGTCGTCACAATCTCACCTTCAACACCCTCTCCCCAGTGCCACTAGCCACTTCCTTATGCTCCCTGGCACTCATTAACAACACCTCCTACCGCCAAACAGTACCTCTTGATGTCTCCCAACACCTGACAACACCCCAGAACACCAACCAATACCTCAACATCTTTCAACACCTCGATCCACATCCCAACGCCTCACAAACCTTGACAACGCCCCACAGCGCCTCCCAACGCCTCACAATAGCTCCCATCGAATCAAAACGCATTCGAACGTCTCAAAACACTTTTTAACGCTTCACAGCACCTCCTAACTCCCCATAGCACCATTGAACACCTCAAAGGCCTCCCAATGCCTCACAGCATCTCCCACCGCCTCACAGCACCTCCCACCGCCTCACAACACCTCCCACCGCCTCACAACACCTCCCACCGCCTCACAACACCTCCCACCGCCTCACAACACCTCCCACAGCCTCACAACACCTCCCACCGTCTCACAACACCTCCCATCGCCTCACAACACCTCCCACCGCCTCACAACACCTCCCACCACCTCACAGCACCTCCCACCGCCTCACAACACCTCTCACCGCCTCACAGCACCTCCCACTGCCTCACAACACCTCCCACCGCCTCACAACACCTCCCACCGCCACACAACACCTCCCACCACCTCACAGCACCTCCCACCGCCTCACAACACCTCCCACCGCCTCACAACACCTCCCACCGCCGCACAACACCTCCCACCGCCTCACAACACGTCCCAACGCCTCACAACACCTCCCACCGCCTCACAACACCTCCCACCGCCTCACAACACCTCCCACCGCCTCACAACACCTCCCACCGCCTCACATTACCTCCCACCGCCTCACAACACCTCCCACCGCCTCACAACACCTCCCACCGCCTCACAACACCTCCCACCGCCTCACAACACCTCCCACCGCCTCACAGCACCTCCCACCGCCTCACATTACCTCCCACCGCCTCACAACACCTCCCACCGCCTCACAGCACCTCCCACCGCCTCACAACACCTCCCACCGCCTCACAACACCTCCCACCGCCTCACAACACCTCCCACCGCCTCACAGCACCTCCCACCGCCTCACAACACCTCCCACCGCCTCACACACCTCCCACCGCCTCACAGCACCTCCCACCGCCTCACAGCACCTCCCACCGCCTCACAACACCTCCCACCGCCTCACAACACCTCCCACCGCCTCACATCACCTCCCACCGCCTCACAACACCTCCCACCGCCTCCCAGCACCTCCCACCGCCTCACATTACCTCCCACCGCCTCACAACACCTCCCACCGCCTCACAACACCTCCCACCGCCTCACAGCACCTCCCACCGCCTCACATTACCTCCCACCGCCTCACAACACCTCCCACCGCCTCACAACACCTCCCACCGCCTCACATCACCTCCCACCGCCTCACAACACCTCCCACCGCCTCACAACACCTCCCACCGCCTCACATTACCTCCCACCGCCTCACAACACCTCCCACCGCCTCACAACACTTCCCACCGCCTCACATTACCTCCCACCGCCTCACAACACCTCCCACCGCCTCACAACACCTCCCACCGCCTCACAACACCTCCCACCGCCTCACAACACCTCCCACCGCCTCACAACACCTCCCACCGCCTCACAACCTCCCACCGCCTCACAGCACCTCCCACCGCCTCACACAACCTCCCACCGCCTCACAACACCTCCCACCGCCTCACAACACCTCCCACCGCCTCACAACACCTCCCACCGCCTCACAACACATCCCACCGCCTCACAACACCTCCCACCGCCTCACAGCACCTCCCACCGCCTCACAACACCTCCCACCGCCTCACAACACCTCCCACCGCCTCACAGCACCTCCCACCGCCTCACATTACCTCCCACCGCCTCACAACACCTCCCACCGCCTCACAACACCTCCCACCGCCTCACAACACCTCCCACCGCCTCACAGCACCTCCCACCGCCTCACAACACCTCCCACCGCCTCACACACCTCCCACCGCCTCACAGCACCTCCCACCGCCTCACAGCACCTCCCACCGCCTCACAACACCTCCCACCGCCTCACAACACCTCCCACCGCCTCACAACACCTCCCACCGCCTCACAACACCTCCCACCGCCTCACATAACCTCCCACCGCCTCACAACACCTCCCACCGCCTCACAGCACCTCCCACCGCCTCACAACACCTCCCACCGCCTCCCAGCACCTCCCACCGCCTCACAGCACCTCCCACCGCCTCAAAACACCTCCCACCGCCTCACAACACCTCCCACCGCCTCACAACACCTCCCACCGCCTCACATTACCTCCCACCGCCTCACAACACCTCCCACCGCCTCACAGCACCTCCCACCGCCTCACATTACCTCCCACCGCCGCACAACACCTCCCACCGCCACCCAGCACCTCCCACCGCCTCACAACACCTCCCACCGCCTCCCAGCACCTCCCACCGCCTCACAGCACCTTCACCGCCTCAAAACACCTCCCACCGCCTCACAACACCTCCCACCGCCTCACATTACCTCCCACCGCCTCACAACACCTCCCACCGCCTCACATCACCTCCCACCGCCTCACAGCACCTCCCACCGCCTCACAACCCCACCCACCGCCTCACAGCACCTCCCACCGCCTCACATTACCTCCCACCGCCTCACAACACCTCCCACCGCCTCACAACACTTCCCACCGCCTCACATTACCTCCCACCGCCTCACAACACCTCCCACCGCCTCACAACACTTCCCACCGCCTCACAACACCTCCCATCGCCTCACAGCACCTCCCACCGCCTCACAGCACCTCCCACCGCCTCACATTACCTCCCACCGCCTCACAGCACCTCCCACCGCCTCACAGCACCTCCCACCGCCTCACAGCACCTCCCACCGCCTCACAACACCTCTCACCGCCTCACAACACCTCCCACCGCCTCACAACACTTACCACCGCCTCACAACACCTCCCACCGCCTCACAGCACCTCCCACCGCCTCACAACACCTCCCACCACCTCACAGCACCTCCCACCGCCTTACAGCACCTCCCACCGCCTCACATTGCCTCCCACCGCCTAACAGCACCTCCCACCGCCTCACAACACTTCCCACCGCCTCACAACACCTCCCACCGCCTCACAGCACCTCTCATCGACGCACAACACCTCCCACCGCCTCATATTACCTCCCACCGCCTCAGAGCACCTCCCACCGCCTCACAACACCTCCCACCGCCTCACAACACCTCCCACCGCCTCACAACATTTGCCACCGCCTCACAACACCTCCCACCGCCTCACAGCACCTCCCACCGCCTCACATTACCTCCCACCGCCGCACAACACCTCCCACCGCTTCCCAGCACCTCCCACCGCCTCACAACACGTCCCACCGCCTCCCAGCACCTCCCACCTCCTCACAGCACCTCCCACCACCTCAAAACACCTCCCACCGCCTCACAACACCTCCCACCGCCTCACAACACCTCCCACCGCCTCACATTACCTCCCACCGCCTCACAACACCTCCCACCGCCTCACAGCACCTCCCACCGCCTCACATTACCTCCCACCGCCGCACAACACCTCCCACCGCCACCCAGCACCTCCCACCGCCTCACAACACCTCCCACCGCCTCCCAGCACCTCCCACCGCCTCACAGCACCATTCACCACCTCAAAACACCTCCCACCGCCTCACAACACCTCCCACCGCCTCACATTACCTCCCACCGCCTCACAACACCTCCCACCGCCTCACAACACCTCCCACCGCCTCCCAACACTTCCCACCGCCTCACATTACCTCCCACCGCCTCACAACACCTCCCACCGCCTCACAGCACCTCCCACCGCCTCACATTACCTCCCACCGCCTCACAACACCTCCCACCGCCTCGACCACTTCCCACCGCCCCACATTACCTCCCACCGCCTCACAACACCACCGACCGCCTCCCAACACTTCCCACCGCCTCACAGTACCTCCCACCGCCTCACAACACCTCCCACCGCCTCACAACACCTCCCACCGCCTCACAACACCTCCCACCGCCTCACAACATCTCCCACCGCCTCACAACACCTCCCACCGCCTCACAACCCCTCCCACCGCCTCACAGCACCTCCCACCGCCTCACATTACCTCCCACCGCCTCACAACACCTCCCACCGCCTCCCAACACTTCCCACCGCCTCACATTACCTCCCACCGCCTCACAACACCTCCCACCGCCTCACAACACTTCCCACCGCCTCACAACACCTCCCACCGCCTCACACCACCTCCCACCGCCTCACAACACCTCCTACCGCCTCACATTACCTCCCACCGCCTCACAACTCCTCCCACCGCCTCACAGCACCTCCCACCGCCTCACATTACCTCCCACCGCCTCACAACACTTCCCACCGCCTCACAACACCTCCCACTGCCTCACATCACCTCCCACCGCCGCACAACACCTCCCACCGCCGCACAACACTTCCCACCGCCTCCCAGCACCTCCCACCCCCTCACAGCACCTCCCACAGTCTCAAAACACCTCCCACCGCCTCACAACACCTCCCACCGCCTCACAACACCTCCCACCGCCTCACAACACCTCCCACCGCCTCACAATACCTCCCACCGCCTCACATTACCTCCCACCGCCTCACATTACCTCCCACCGCCGCACAACACCTCCCACCGCCTCCCAGCACCTCCCACCGCCTCACATTACCTCCCACCGCCTCACAACACCTCCCACCGCCTCCCAACACTTCCCACCGCCTCACATTACCTCCAACCGCCTCACAACACCTCCCACCGCCTCACAACACTTCCCACCGCCTCACAACACCTCCCACCGCCTCACACCACCTCCCACCGCCTCACAGCACCTCCCACCGCCTCACAGCACCTCCCACCGCCTCACATTACCTCCCACCGCCGCACAACACCTCCCACCGCCTCCCAGCACCTCCCACCGCCTCACAGTACCTCCCACCGCCTCAAAACACCTCCCACCGCCTCACAGCACCTCCCACCGCCTCACAGCACCTCCCACCGCCTCACAACACCTCCCACCGCCTCACAACACCTCCCACCGCCTCACAACACCTCCCACCGCCTCACAACACCTCCCACCGCCTCACAGCACCTCCCACCGCCTCACAACACCTCCCACCGCCTCACATTACCTCCCACCGCCTCACAGCACCTCCCACCGCCTCACAGCACCTCCCACCGCCTCACAGCACCTCCCACCGCCTCACAACACCTCCCACCGCCTCACAGCACCTCCCACCGCCTCACAACACCTCCCACCGCCTCACATCACCTCCCACCGCCTCACAGCACCTCCCACCGCCTCACAACACCTCCCACCGCCTCACAACACCTCCCACCGCCTCACAACACCTCCCACCGCCTCACAACATTTGCCACCGCCTCACAACACCTCCCACCGCCTCACAGCACCTCCCACCGCCTCACATTACCTCCCACCGCCGCACAACACCTCCCACCGCTTCCCAGCACCTCCCACCGCCTCACAACACGTCCCACCGCCTCCCAGCACCTCCCACCTCCTCACAGCACCTCCCACCACCTCAAAACACCTCCCACCGCCTCACAACACCTCCCACCGCCTCACAACATCTCCCACCGCCTCACATTACCTCCCACCGCCTCACAACACCTCCCACCGCCTCACAGCACCTCCCACCGCCTCACATTAACTCCCACCGCCGCACAACACCTCCCACCGCCACCCAGCACCTCCCACCGCCTCACAACACCTCCCACCGCCTCCCAGCACCTCCCACCGCCTCACAGCACCTCCCACCACCTCAAAACACCTCCCACCGCCTCACAACACCTCCCACCGCCTCACAACCTCCCACCGCCTCACAACACCTCCCACCGCCTCACAACACCTCCCACCGCCTCACAACACTTCCCACCGCCTCACATTACCTCCCACCGCCTCACAACACCTCCCACCGCTTCACAACACCTCCCACCGCCTCACAGCACCTCCCACCGCCTCACATCACCTCCCACCGCCTCACAACACCTCCCACCGCCTCACAACACCTCCCACCGCCTCACAACACCTCCCACCGCCTCACAACACCTCCCACCGCCTCACAACACCTCCCACCGCCTCACAGCACCTCCCACCGCCTCACATTACCTCCCACCGCCTCACAACACCTCCCACCGCACTCCCAACACTTCCCACCGCCTCACAATTACCTCCCACCGCCTCCCACCACTTCCCACCGCCCCACATTACCTCCCACCGCCTCACAACACCACCGACCGCCTCCCAACACTTCCCACCGCCTCACATTACCTCCCACCGCCTCACAACACCTCCCACCGCCTCACAACACCTCCCACCGCCTCACAACACCTCTCACCGCCTCACAACATCTCCCACCGCCTCACAACACCTCCCACCGCCTCACAACCCCTCCCACCGCCTCACAGCACCTCCCACCGCCACACATTACCTCCCACCGCCTCACAACATCTCCCACCGCACCCCAACACTTCCCACCGCCTCACATTACCTCCCACCGCCTCACAACACCTCCCACCGACTGACAACACTTCCCACCGCCTCACAACACCTCCCACCGCCTCACACCACCTCCCACCGCCTCACAACACCTCCTACCGCCTCACATTACCTCCCACCGCCTCACAACTCCTCCCACCGCCTCACAGCACCTCCCACCGCCTCACATTACCTCCCACCGCCTCACAACACTTCCCACCGCCTCACAGCAACTCCCACCGCCTCACAGCACCTCCCACCGCCTCACATTACCTCCCACCGCCTGACAACACCTCCCACCGCCTCACATCACCTCCCACCGCCTCACAGCACCTCCCACCGCCTCACAACCCCACCCACCGCCTCACAGCACCTCCCACCGCCTCACATTACCTCCCACCGCCTCACAACACCTCCCACCGCCTCACAACACTTCCCACCGCCTCACATTACCTCCCACCGCCTCACAACACCTCCCACCGCCTCACAACACTTCCCACCGCCTCACAACACCTCCCATCGCCTCACAGCACCTCCCACCGCCTCACAGCACCTCCCACCGCCTCACAGCACCTCCCATCGCCTCAAAACACCTCTCACCGCCTCACAACACCTCCCACCGCCTCACAACACTTACCACCGCCTCACAACACCTCCCACCGCCTCACAGCACCTCCCACCGCCTCACAACACCTCCCACCACCTCACAGCACCTCCCACCGCCTTACAGCACCTCCCACCGCCTCACATTGCCTGCCACCGCCTAACAGCACCTCCCACCGCCTCACAACACTTCCCACCGCCTCACAACACCTCCCACCGCCTCACAGCACCTCTCATCGACGCACAACACCTCCAACCGCCTCATATAACCTCCCACCGCCTCAGAACACCTCCCACCGCCTCACAACACCTCCCACCGCCTCACAACACCTCCCACCGCCTCACAACATTTGCGACCGCCTCACAACACCTCCCACCGCCTCACAGCACCTCCCACCGCCTCACATTACCTCCCACCGCCGCACAACACCTCCCACCGCTTCCCAGCACCTCCCACCGCCTCACAACACGTCCCACCGCCTCCCAGCACCTCCCACCTCCTCACAGCACCTCCCACCACCTCAAAACACCTCCCACCGCCTCACAGCACCTCCCACCGCCTCACAACATCTCCCACCGCCTCACATTACCTCCCACCGCCTCACAACACCTCCCACTGCCTCACAGCACCTCCCACCGCCTCACATTAACTCCCACCGCCGCACAACACCTCCCACCGCCACCCAGCACCTCCCACCGCCTCACAACACCTCCCACCGCCTCCCAGCACCTCCCACCGCCTCACAGCACCATTCACCACCTCAAAACACCTCCCACCGCCACACAACACCTCCCACTGCCTCACAATACCTCCCACCGCCTCACAACACCTCCCACCGCCTCACAACACCTCCCACCGCCTCCCAACACTTCCCACCGCCTCACATTACCTCCCACCGCCTCACAACACCTCCCACCGCTTCACAACCCTTCCCACCGCCTTACAGCACCTCCCACCGCCTCACATTACATCCCACCGCCTCACAACACCTCCCACCGCCTCCCACCACTTCCCACCGCCCCACATTACCTCCCACCGCCTCACAACACCACCGACCGCCTCCCAACACTTCCCACCGCCTCACATTACCTCCCACCGCCTCACAACACCTCCCACCGCCTCACAACACCTCCCACCGCCTCACAACACCTCTCACCGCCTCACAACATCTCCCACCGCCTCACAACACCTCCCACCGCCTCACAACCCCTCCCACCGCCTCACAGCACCTCCCACCGCCACACATTACCTCCCACCGCCTCACAACATCTCCCACCGCACCCCAACACTTCCCACCGCCTCACATTACCTCCCACCGCCTCACAACACCTCCCACCGACTGACAACACTTCCCACCGCCTCACAACACCTCCCACCGCCTCACACCACCTCCCACCGCCTCACAACACCTCCTACCGCCTCACATTACCTCCCACCGCCTCACAACTCCTCCCACCGCCTCACAGCACCTCCCACCGCCTCACATTACCTCCCACCGCCTCACAACACTTCCCACCGCCTCACAACACCTCCCACTGCCTCACATCACCTCCCACCGCTGCACAACACCTCCCACCGCTGCACAACACCTCCCACCGCCGCACAACACTTCCCACCGCCTCCCAGCACCTCCCACCGCCTCACAGCACCTCCCACAGTCTCAAAACACCTCCCACCGCCTCACAACACCTCCCACCGCCTCACAACACCTCCCACCGCCTCACAACATTTGCCACCGCCTCACAACACCTCCCACCGCCTCACATTACCTCCCACCGCCTCACAACACCTCCCACCGCCTCACAACACGTCCCACCGCCTCCCAGCACCTCCCACCTCCTCACAGCACCTCCCACCACCTCAAAACACCTCCCACCGCCTCACAACACCTCCCACCGCCTCACAACACCTCCCACCGCCTCACATTACCTCCCACCGCCTCACAACACCTCCCACCGCCTCACAGCACTTCCCACCGCCTCACATTACCTCCCACCGCCGCACAACACCTCCCACCGCCACCCAGCACCTCCCACCGCCTCACAACACCTCCCACCGCCTCACAGCACCTCCCACCGCCTCACGACCCCACCCACCGCCTCACAGCACCTCCCACCGCCTCACATTACCTCCCACCGCCTCACAACACCTCCCACCGCCTCACAACACTTCCCACCGCCTCACATTACCTCCCACCGCCTCACAACACCTCCCACCGCCTCACAACACTTCCCACCGCCTCACAACACCTCCCATCGCCTCACAGCACCTCCCACCCCCTCACAGCACCTCCCACCGCCTCACATTACCTCCCACCGCCTCACAGCACCTCCCACCGCCTCACAGCACCTCCCACCGCCTCACAGCACCTCCCACCGCCTCACAACACCTCTCACCGCCTCACAACACCTCCCACCGCCTCACAACACTTACCACCGCATCACAACACCTCCCACCGCCTCACAGCACCTCCCACCGCCTCACAACACCTCCCACCACCTCACAGCACCTCCCACCGCCTTACAGCACCTCCCACCGCCTCACATTGCCTCCCACCGCCTAACAGCACCTCCCACCGCCTCACAACACTTCCCACCGCCTCACAACACCTCCCACCGCCTCACAGCACCTCTCATCGACGCACAACACCTCCCACCGCCTCATATTACCTCCCACCGCCTCACAACACCTCCCACCGCCTCACAACATTTGCCACCGCCTCACAACACCTCCCACCGCCTCACAGCACCTCCCACCGCCTCACATTACCTCCCACCGCCGCACAACACCTCCCACCGCTTCCCAGCACCTCCCACCGCCTCACAACACGTCCCACCGCCTCCCAGCACCTCCCACCTCCTCACAGCACCTCCCACCACCTCAAAACACCTCCCACCGCCTCACAACACCTCCCACCGCCTCACAACACCTCCCACCGCCTCACATTACCTCCCACCGCCTCACAACACCTCCCACCGCCTCACAGCACCTCCCACCGCCTCACATTACCTCCCACCGCCGCACAACACCTCCCACCGCCACCCAGCACCTCCCACCGCCTCACAACACCTCCCACCGCCTTCCCAGCACCTCCCACCGCCTCACAGCACCATTCACCACCTCAAAACACCTCCCACCGCCTCACAACACCTCCCACCGCCTCACATTACCTCCCACCGTCTCACAACACCTCCCACCGCCTCACAACACCTCCCACCGCCTCCCAACACTTCCCACCGCCTCACATTACCTCCCACCGCCTCACAACACCTCCCATCGCTTCACAACCCTTCCCACCGCCTCACAGCACCTCCCACCGCCTCACATTACCTCCCACCGCCTCACAACACCTCCCACCGCCTCCCACCACTTCCCACCGCCCCACATTACCTCCCACCGCCTCACAACACCACCGACCGCCTCCCAACACTTCCCACCGCCTCACAGTACCTCCCACCGCCTCACAACACCTCCCACCGCCTCACAACACCTCTCACCGCCTCACAACATCTCCCACCGCCACACAACACCTCCCACCGCCTCACAACCCCTCCCACCGCCTCACAGCCCCTCCCACCGCCACACATTACCTCCCACCGCCTCACAACATCTCCCACCGCACCCCAACACTTCCCACCGCCTCACATTACCTCCCACCGCCTCACAACACCTCCCATCGCTTCACAACCCTTCCCACCGCCTCACAGCACCTCCCACCGCCTCACATTACCTCCCACCGCCTCACAACACCTCCCACCGCCTCCCACCACTTCCCACCGCCCCACATTACCTCCCACCGCCTCACAACACCACCGACCGCCTCCCAACACTTCCCACCGCCTCACAACACCTCCCACCGCCTCACACCACCTCCCACCGCCTCACAACACCTCCTACCGCCTCACATTACCTCCCACCGCCTCACAACTCCTCCCACCGCCTCACAGCACCTCCCACCGCCTCACATTACCTCCCACCGCCTCACAACACTTCCCACCGCCTCACAACACCTCCCACTGCCTCACATCACCTCCCACCGCCGCACAACACCTCCCACCGCCGCACAACACTTCCCACCGCCTCCCAGCACCTCCCACCCCCTCACAGCACCTCCCACAGTCTCAAAACACCTCCCACCGCCTCACAACACCTCCCACCGCCTCACAACACCTCCCACCGCCTCACAACACCTCCCACCGCCTCACAATACCTCCCACCGCCTCACATTACCTCCCACCGCCTCACATTACCTTCCACCGCCGCACAACACCTCCCACCGCCTCCCAGCACCTCCCACCGCCTCACATTACCTCCCACCGCCTCACAACACCTCCCACCGCCTCCCAACACTTCCCACCGCCTCACATTACCTCCAACCGCCTCACAACACCTCCCACCGCCTCACAACACTTCCCACCGCCTCACAACACCTCCCACCGCCTCACACCACCTCCCACCGCCTCACAGCACCTCCCACCGCCTCACAGCACCTCCCACCGCCTCACATTACCTCCCACTGCCGCACAACACCTCCCACCGCCTCCAAGCACCTCCCACCGCCTCACAGTACCTCCCACCGCCTCAAAACACCTCCCACCGCCTCACAGCACCTCCCACCGCCTCACAGCACCTCCCACCGCCTCACAACACCTCTCACCGCCTCACAACACCTCCCACCGCCTCACAACACTTACCACCGCCTCACAACACCTCCCACCGCCTCACAGCACCTCCCACCGCCTCACAACACCTCCCACCGCCTCACATTACCTCCCACCGCCTCACAGCACCTCCCACCGCCTCACAGCACCTCCCACCGCCTCACAGCACCTCCCACCGCCTCACAACACCTCCCACCGCCTCACAGCACCTCTCATCGACGCACAACACCTCCCACCGCCTCATATTACCTCCCACCGCCTCAGAGCACCTCCCACCGCCTCACAACACCTCCCACCGCCTCACAACACCTCCCACCGCCTCACAACATTTGCCACCGCCTCACAACACCTCCCACCGCCTCACAGCACCTCCCACCGCCTCATATTACCTCCCACCGCCGCACAACACCTCCCACCGCTTCCCAGCACCTCCCACCGCCTCACAACACGTCCCACCGCCTCCCAGCACCTCCCACCTCCTCACAGCACCTCCCACCACCTCAAAACACCTCCCACCGCCTCACAACACCTCCCACCGCCTCACAACATCTCCCACCGCCTCACATTACCTCCCACCGCCTCACAACACCTCCCACCGCCTCACAGCACCTCCCACCGCCTCACATTAACTCCCACCGCCGCACAACACCTCCCACCGCCACCCAGCACCTCCCACCGCCTCACAACACCTCCCACCGCCTCCCAGCACCTCCCACCGCCTCACAGCACCATTCACCACCTCAAAACACCTCCCACCGCCACACAACACGTCCCACCGCCTCACATTACCTCCCACCTCCTCACAACACCTCCCACCGCCTCACAACACCTCCCACCGCCTCCCAACACTTCCCACCGCCTCACATTACCTCCCACCGCCTCACAACACCTCCCACCGCTTCACAACCCATCCCACCGCCTCACAGCACCTCCCACCGCCTCACATTACCTCCCACCGCCTCACAACACCTCCCACCGCCTCACAACACCTCTCACCGCCTCACAACATCTCCCACCGCCACACAACACCTCCCACCGCCTCACAACCCCTCCCACCGCCTCACAGCCCCTCCCACCGCCACACATTACCTCCCACCGCCTCACAACATCTCCCACCGCACCCCCAACACTTCCCACCGCCTCACATTACCTCCCACCGCCTCACAACACCTCCCACCGACTGACAACACTTCCCACCGCCTCACAACACCTCCCACCGCCTCACACCACCTCCCACCGCCTCACAACACCTCCTACCGCCTCACATTACCTCCCACCGCCTCACAACTCCTCCCACCGCCTCACAGCACCTCCCACCGCCTCACATTACCTCCCACCGCCTCACAACACTTCCCACCGCCTCACAACACCTCCCACTGCCTCACATCACCTCCCACCGCCGCACAACACCTCCCACCGCCGCACAACACTTCCCACCGCCTCCCAGCACCTCCCACCCCCTCACAGCACCTCCCACCGCCTCAAAACACCTCCCACCGCCTCACAACACCTCCCACCGCCTCACAACACCTCCCACCGCCTCACAACACCTCCCACCGCCTCACAATACCTCCCACCGCCTCACATTACCTCCCACCGCCTCACATTACCTTCCACCGCCGCACAACACCTCCCACCGCCTCCCAGCACCTCCCACCGCCTCACATTACCTCCCACCGCCTCACAACACCTCCCACCGCCTCCCAACACTTCCCACCGCCTCACATTACCTCCAACCGCCTCACAACACCTCCCACCGCCTCACAACACTTCCCACCGCCTCACAACACCTCCCACCGCCTCACACCACCTCCCACCGCCTCACAGCACCTCCCACCGCCTCACAGCACCTCCCACCGCCTCACATTACCTCCCACCGCCGCACAACACCTCCCACCGCCTCCCAGCACCTCCCACCGCCTCACAGTACCTCCCACCGCCTCAAAACACCTCCCACCGCCTCACAACACCTCCCACCGCCTCACAGCACCTCCCACCGCCTCACATTACCTCCCACCGCCTGACAACAACTCCCACCGCCACACATCACCTCCCACCGCCTCACAGCACCTCCCACCGCCTCACAACCCCACCCACCGCCTCACAGCACCTCCCACCGCATCACATTACCTCCCACCGCCTCACAACACCTCCCACCGCCTCACAACACTTCCCACCGCCTCACAACACCTCCCACCGCCTCACAACACCTCCCACCGCCTCACAGCACCTCCCACCGCCTCACAACACCTCCCACCGCCTCACAGCACCTCCCACCGCCTCACAGCACCTCCCACCGCCTCACAACACCTCCCACCGCCTCACAACACCTCCCACCGCCTCACACACCTCCCACCGCCTCACAACACCTCCCACCGCCTCACAACACCTCCCACCGCCTCACAGCACCTCCCACCGCCTCACAACACCTCCCACCGCCTCACAACACCTCCCACCGCCTCACAGCACCTCCCACCGCCTCACAACACCTCCCACCGCCTCACAACACCTCCCACCGCCTCACAGCACCTCCCACCGCCTCACAACACCTCCCACCGCCTCACAACACCTCCCACCGCCTCACACATTCCTCCCACCGCCGCACAACACCTCCCACCGCCTCACAGCACCTCCCACCGCCTCATTACCTCCCACCGCCTCACAACACCTCCCACCGCTTCACAGCACCTCCCACCGCCTCACAACACCTCCCACCGCCTCACAGCACCTCCCACCGCCTCACAGCACCTCCCACCACCTCACAACACCTCCCACCGCCTCACAACACCTCCCACCGCCTCACAACATCTCCCACCGCCTCACATTACCTCCCACCGCCTCACAACACCTCCCACCGCCTCACAGCACCTCCCACCGCCTCACAACACTCCCACCGCCTCACAACACCTCCCACCGACCCAGCACCTCCCACCGCCTCACAACACCTCCCACCGCCTCACAACACCTCCCACCGCCTCACAGCACCTCCCACCTCACAACACCTCCCACCGCCTCACAACACCTCCCACCGCCTCACATTACCTCCCACCGCCTCACAACACCTCCCACCGCCTCACAACACCTCCCACCGCCTCCAAACACTTCCCACCGCCTCACATTACCTCCCACCGCCTCACAACACCTCCCACCGCTTCACAACACCTCCCACCGCCTCACAGCACCTCCCACCGCCTCACATCACCTCCCACCGCCTCACAACACCTCCCACCGCCTCCACCACTCCCACCGCCTCACATTACCTCCCACCGCCTCACAACACCTCCCACCGCCTCACAACACTTCCCACCGCCTCACATTACCTCCCACCGCCTCACAACACCTCCCACCGCCTCACAACACCTCTCACCGCCTCACAACACCTCCCACCGCCTCACAACCCCTCCCACCGCCTCACAGCACCTCCCACCGCCTCACAGCACCTCCCACCGCCACACAACACCTCCCACCGCCTCACAACACTTCCCACCGCCTCACAACACTTCCCACCGCCTCACATTACCTCCCACCGCCTCACAACACCTCCCACCGCCTCACAACACTTCCCACCGCCTCACAACACCTCCCACCGCCTCACACACCTCCCACCGCCTCACAACACCTCCCACCGCCTCACACCACCTCCCACCGCCTCACAACACCTCCCACCGCCTCACAAGACCTCCCACCGCCTCACAACACCTCCCACCGCCTCACAGCACCTCCCACCGCCTCACATTACCTCCCACCGCCTCACAACACCTCCCACCGCCTCACATCACCTCCCACCGCCTCACATCACCTCCCACCGCCTCACAACACCTCCCACCGCCTCACAACACCTCCCACCGCCGCACAACACCTCCCACCGCCTCACAGCACCTCCCACCGCCTCACAGCACCTCCCACCGCCTCACATACCTCCCACCGCCTCACAGCACCTCCCACCGCCTCACAGCACCTCCCACCGCCTCACAACACCTCCCACCGCCTCACAAAACCCCTCCCACCGCGTCACACAACGTCCCACCGCCTCACATTACCTCCCACCGCCTCACAACACCTCCCACCGCCTCACAGCACCTCCCACCGCCTCACAGTACCTCCCACCGCCTCACAACACCTCCCACCGCCTCACAGCACCTCCCACCGCCTCACAACACCTCCCACCGCCTCACAACACCTCCCACCGCCTCACAGCACCTCCCACCGCCTCACATCACCTCCCACCGCCTCAAAACACCTCCCACCGCCTCACAAACCTCCCACCGCCGCACAACACCTCCCACCGCCTCACAGCACCTCCCACCGCCTCACATTACCTCCCACCGCCTCACAACACCTCCCACCGCCTCACAACACTTCCCACCGCCTCACAACACCTCCCACCGCCTCACAGCACCTCCCACCGCCTCACAGCACCTCCCACCTCCTCACAACACCTCCCACCGACTCAAAACCCCTCCCACCGCGTCACACAACCTCCCACCGCCTCACATTACCTCCCACCGCCTCACAACACCTCCCACCGCCTCACAACACTTCCCACCGCCTCACAACACCTCCCACCGCCTCACAACCCCTCCCACCGACTCACAGCACCTCCCACCGCCTCACAACACCTCCCACCGCCTCACAACACCTCCCACCGCCTCACAACACCTCCCACCGCCTCACAACACTTCCCACCGCCTCACATTACCTCCCACCGCCTCACAACACCTCCCACCGCCTCACATTGCCTCCCACCGCCGCACAACACCTCCCCCCGCCTCCCAACACTTCCCACCGCTTCACAACACTTCCCACCGCCTCACAACACTTACCACCGACTCACAACACCTCCCACCGCCCCACAGCACCAACCACCGCCTCACAGCACCTCCCACCGCCTCACAGCACCTCCCACCGCCTCACATTACCTCCCACCGCCTGACAACACCTCCCACCGCCTCACATCACCTCCCACCGCCTCACAGCACCTCCCACCGCCTCACAACCCAACCCACCGCCTCACAGCACCTCCCACCGCCTCACATTACCTCCCACCGCCTCACAACACCTCCCACCGCCTCACAGCACTTCCTACCGCCTCATATTACCTCCCACCGCCTCACAACACCTCCCACCGCCTCACAACACTTTCCACCGCCCCACAACACCTCCCACCGCCTCACAACACCTCCCACCGCCTCACAGCACCTCCCACCGCCTCACATTACCTCCCACCGCCTCACAGTACCTCCCACCGTCTCACAGCACCTCCCACCGCCTCACAGCACCTCCCATCGCCTCACAACACCTCTCACCGCCTCACAACACCTCCCACCGCCCCACAGCACTTCCCACCGCCTCACAACACCTCCCACCGCCTCACAGCACCTCCCACCGCCTCACAGCACCTCCCATCGCCTCACAGCACCTCCCACCGCCTCACATTGCCTCCCACCGCCTAACCACACCTCCCACCGCCTCACAACACTTCCCACCGCCTCACAACACCTCCCACCGCCTCACAACACCTCTCACCGCCTCACAACACCTCCCACAGCCTCACAACACTTCCCACCGCCTCACAACACCTCCCACCGCCTCACAGCACCTCCCACCGCCTCACAGCACCTCCCACCGCCTCACAGCACCTCCCACCGCCACACATTGCCTCCCACCGCCTAACAACACCTCCCACCGCCTCACAACACTTCCCACCGCCTCACAACACCTCCCACCGCCTCACAACACCTCTCACCGCCTCACAACACCTCCCACCGCCTCACAACACTTCCCACCGCCTCACAACACCTCCCACCGTCTCACAGCACCTCCCACCGCCTCACAGCACCTCCCACCGCCTCACAGCACCTCCCACCGCCTCACATTGCCTCCTTCCGCCTAACAACACCTCCCACCGCCTCACAACACTTCCCACCGCCTCACAACACCTCCCACCGCCTCACAGCACCTCTCTTCGACGCACAACACCTCCCACCGCCTCATATTACCTCCCACCGCCACAGAGGACCTCCCACCGCCTCACAACACCTCCCACCGCCTCACAACACATCCCAGCCCCACACATTTCCTCCAACCGCCACATTACACCTCCCACCGCCTCACAACACTTTCCACCGCCTCACAACACCTCCCACCCCCTCACAGCACCTCCCACCGCCTCACATTACCTCCCACCGCCGCACAAGACCTCCCACCGCCTCCCAGCACCTCCCACCGCCTCACAACCCCTCCCACCGCCTCACAACACCTACCACCGCCTCACAGCACCTCCCACCGCCTCAAAACGCCTCGCACCGCCTCACAACACCTCCCACCGTCTCACAACACCTTCCACCGCCTCACAACACTTCCCACCGCCTCACATTACCTCCCACCGCCTCACAACACTTCCCACCGCCTCACATTACCTCCCACCGCCTCACAACACCTCCCACCGCCTCACAACACTTTCCACCGCCTCACAACACCTCCCACAGCCTCACAACACCTCCCACCGCCTCACAGCACCTCCCACCGCCTCACAACACTTTCCACCGCCTCACAACACCTCCCACCGCCTCACAACACCTCCCACCGCCTCACAGCACCTCCCACCGCCTCACATTTCCTCCCACCGCCTCACAGTACCTCCCACCGCCTCACAGCACCTCCCACCGCCTCACAGCACCTCCCACCGCCTCACAACACCTCTCACCGCCTCACAACACCTCCCACCGCCTCACAACACTTCCCACCGCCTCACAACACCTCCCACCGCCTCACAGCACCTCCCACCGCCTCACAGCACCTCCCACCGCCTCACAGCACCTCCCACCGCCTCACATTGCCTCCCACCGCCTAACAACACCTCCCACCGCCTCACAACACTTCCCATCGCCTCACAACACCTCCCACCGCCTCACAGCACCTCCCACCGCCTCACAACACCTCCCACCGCCTCACAACACATCCCAGCGCCACACATTTCCTCCCACCGCCACATTACACCTCCCACCGCCTCACAACACTTTCCACCGCCTCACAACACCTCCCACCGCCTCCCAGCACCTCCCACCGCCTCACAACACCTCCCACCGCCTCACAACACCTACCACCGCCTCACAGCACCTCCCACCGCCTCAAAACCCATCCCACCGCCTCACAACACCTCCCACCGCCTCACAACACCTCCCACCGCCTCACAACACTTCCCACCGCCTCACATTACCTCCCACCGCCTCACAACACTTCCCACCTCCTCACAACACTTCCCACCGCCTCATAACACCTCCCACCGCCTCACAGCAACTCCCACCGCCTCACAGCACCTCCCACCGCCTCACAGCACCTCCCACCGCCTCACAGCACCTCCCACCGCCTCACAGCACCTCCCACCGCCTCACAGCACCTCCCACCGCCTCACAGCACCTCCCACCGCCTCACAGCACCTCCCACCGCCTCACAGCACCTCCCACCGCCTCACAACACCTCCCACCGCCTCACAGCACCTCCCACCGCCTCACATTACCTCCCACCGCCGCACAACACCTCCCACCGCCTCAAAACGCCTCGCACCGCCTCACAACACCTCCCACCGCCTCACAACACCTCCCACCGCCTCACAACACTTTCCACCGCCTCACAACACCTCCCACAGCCTCACAACACCTCCCACCGCCTCACAGCACCTCCCACCGCCTCACAACACTTTCCACCGCCTCACAACACCTCCCACCGCCTCACAACACCTCCCACCGCCTCACAATACCTCCCACCGACTCACATTACCTCCCACCGCCGCACAACACCTCCCACCGCCTCACAGCACCTCCCACCGCATCACATTACCTCCCACCGCCTGACAACACCTCCCACCGCCTCACATCACCTCCCACCGCCTCACAGCACCTCCCACCGCCTCACAACCCCTCCCACCGCCTCACAACACCTCCCACCGCCTCACATTACCTCCCACTGCCGCACAACACCTTCGACCGCCTCACAGCACCTCCCACCGCTTCACAGCACCTCCCACCGCCTCAAAATACCTCCCACCTCCTCACAACACCTCCCACCGCCTCAAAACACCTCCCACCGCCTCACAACACCTCCCACCGCCTCACAACACCTCCCACCGCCTCACAACACCTCCCACCGCCTCACAATACCTCCCACCGACTCACATTACCTCCCACCGCCTCACAACACCTCCCACACGCCTCACAACACCTCTCACCGCCACACAACACCTCCCACCGCCTCACAACCCCTCCCACCGCCTCACAGCACCTCCCACCGCCTCACGTTACCTCCCACCGCCAAACAACACCTGCCACCGCCTCACAACACTTCCCACCGCTTCACAACACTTCCCACCGCCTCACATTACCTCCCACCGCCTCACAACACCTCCCACCGCCTCACAACACTTCCCACCGCCTCACAACACCTCCCACCGCCTCACACTACCTCCCACCGCCTCCCAGCACCTCCCACCGCCTCACAGCACCTCCCACCGCCTCAAAACACCTCCCACCGGCTCACAAGACCTCCCACCGCCTCAGAACACCTCCCACCGCCTCACAGCACCTCCCACCGCCTCACATTACCTCCCACCGCCTCACAACACCACCCACCGCCTCACACTACTTCCCACCGCCTCACATTACCTCCCACCGCCTCACAACACCTCCCACCGCCTCACAACACTTCCCACCGCCTCAGAACACCTCCCACCGCCTCACAGCACCTCCCACCGCCTCACAGCACCTCCCACCGCCTCACATTACCTCCTACCGCCTCACAGCACCTCCCACCGCCTCACAGCACCTCCCACCTCCTCACAACACCTCCCACCGCCTCAAAACCCCTCCCACCGCGTCACACAACGTCCCACCGCCTCACATTACCTCCCACCGCCTCACAACACCTCCCACCGCCTCACAGCACCTCCCACCGCCTCACAACTCCTCCCACTGCCTCACAACCCCTCCCACTGACTCACAGCACCTCCCACCGCCTCACAACACCTCCCACCGCCTCACAACACCTCCCACCGCCTCACAACACTTCCCACCGCCTCACATTACCTCCCACCGCCTCACAACACCTCCCTCCGCCTCACATTGCCTCCCATCGCCGCACAACACCTCCCACCGCCTCCCAGCACTTCCCACCACCTCATAGCACCTCCCACCGCCTCAAAACCCCTTCCACCGTCTCACAACACCTCCCACCGCCTCACAACACCTCCCACCGCCTCACAACGCCTCCCACCGCCTCAAAACACCTCCCACCGCCTCACAACACCTCCCACCGCCTCACAATACCTCCCACCGCCTCACATTACCTCCTTCCGCCTCACAACACCTCCCACCGCCTCACAACACCTCTCACCGCCACACAACACCTCCCACCACCTCACAACCCCTCCCACCGATTCACAGCACCTCCCACCGCCTCACAACACCTCCCACCGCCTCACAACACCTCCCACCGCCTCACAACGCCTCCCACCGCCTCACAACACTTCCCACCGCCTCACAACACTTGCCACCGCCTCACATTACCTCCCACCGCCTCACAACACCTCCCACCGCCTCACAACACTTCCCACCGCCTCACAACACCTCCCACCGCCTCACACCTCAACCCACCGCCTCACAGCACCTCCCACCGCCTCACAGCACCTCCCACCGCCTCATATTACCTCCCACCGCCGCACAACACCTCCCACCGCCTCCCAGCTCCTCCCACCGCCTCACAGCACCTCCCAACGCCTCAAAACACCTCCCACCGACTCACAACACCTCCCACCGCCTCACAACACCTCCCACCGCCTCACAGCACCTCCCACCGCCTCACAGCACCTCCCACCGCCTCACATTACCTCCCACCGCCTCACAGCACCTCTCACCGCCTCACAGCACCTCCCAACGCCTCAAAACACCTCCCACCGGCTCACAAGACCTCCCACCGCCTCAGAACACCTCCCACCGCCTCACAGCACCTCCCACCGCCTCACATTACCTCCCACCGCCTCACAACACCACCCACCGCCTCACACTACTTCCCACCGCCTCACATTACCTCCCACCGCCTCACAACACCTCCCACCGCCTCACAACACTTCCCACCGCCTCAGAACACCTCCCACCGCCTCACAGCACCTCCCACCGCCTCACAGCACCTCCCACCGCCTCACATTACCTCCTACCGCCTCACAGCACCTCCCACCGCCTCACAGCACCTCCCACCTCCTCACAACACCTCCCACCGCCTCAAAACCCCTCCCACCGCGTCACACAACGTCCCACCGCCTCACATTACCTCCCACCGCCTCACAACACCTCCCACCGCCTCACAGCACCTCCCACCGCCTCACAACTCCTCCCACTGCCTCACAACCCCTCCCACTGACTCACAGCACCTCCCACCGCCTCACAACACCTCCCACCGCCTCACAACACCTCCCACCGCCTCACAACACTTCCCACCGCCTCACATTACCTCCCACCGCCTCACAACACCTCCCTCCGCCTCACATTGCCTCCCATCGCCGCACAACACCTCCCACCGCCTCCCAGCACTTCCCACCACCTCATAGCACCTCCCACCGCCTCAAAACCCCTTCCACCGTCTCACAACACCTCCCACCGCCTCACAACACCTCCCACCGCCTCACAACGCCTCCCACCGCCTCAAAACACCTCCCACCGCCTCACAACACCTCCCACCGCCTCACAATACCTCCCACCGCCTCACATTACCTCCTTCCGCCTCACAACACCTCCCACCGCCTCACAACACCTCTCACCGCCACACAACACCTCCCACCACCTCACAACCCCTCCCACCGATTCACAGCACCTCCCACCGCCTCACAACACCTCCCACCGCCTCACAACACCTCCCACCGCCTCACAACGCCTCCCACCGCCTCACAACACTTCCCACCGCCTCACAACACTTGCCACCGCCTCACATTACCTCCCACCGCCTCACAACACCTCCCACCGCCTCACAACACTTCCCACCGCCTCACAACACCTCCCACCGCCTCACACCTCAACCCACCGCCTCACAGCACCTCCCACCGCCTCACAGCACCTCCCACCGCCTCATATTACCTCCCACCGCCGCACAACACCTCCCACCGCCTCCCAGCTCCTCCCACCGCCTCACAGCACCTCCCAACGCCTCAAAACACCTCCCACCGACTCACAACACCTCCCACCGCCTCACAACACCTCCCACCGCCTCACAGCACCTCCCACCGCCTCACAGCACCTCCCACCGCCTCACATTACCTCCCACCGCCTCACAGCACCTCTCACCGCCTCACAGCACCTCCCACCGCCTCACGGCACCTCCCACCGCCTCACAACACCTCTCACCGCCTCACAACACCACCCACCGCCTCACAACTCTTCCCACCTCCTCACATTACCCCCCACCGCCTCACAGCACCTCTCACCGCCTCACAGCACCTCCCACCGCCTCACAACACCTCCAAACACCTCACAACACCTCCCAACGCCTGACAATACCTCTCACCGTCTCTCTGCGCCTCCCAACCCCTCACAACACCATTCAGTGCCTCCCACCGTTTCACAGCACCTCCCACCACCTCACATTACCTCCCACCGCCTCACAGCACCTCCCACCGCCTCAAAGCACCTCCCACCGCCTGACAGCACCTCCCACCGCCTCACAACACCTCTCACCGCCTCACAACAGCTCCCACCGCCTCGCAACACTTCCCACCGCCTCACAACACCTCCCACCGCCTCACAGCACCTCCCACCGCCTCACAGCACCTCCCACCGCCTCACAGCACCTCCCACCGCCTCACATTGCCTCCTACCGCCTAACAACACCTCCCACCGCCTCACAACACTTCCCACCGCCTCACAACACCTCCCACCGCCTCACAGCACCTCTCATCGACGCACAACACCTCCCACCGCTTCATATTACCTCCCACCGCCTCAGAGCACCTCCCACCGCCACACAACACCTCCCACCGCCTCACAACACATCCCACCGCCTCACATTACCTCCCACCGCCACATTACACCTCCCACCGCCTCACAACACTTGCCATCGCCTCACAACCCCTCCCACCGCCTCACAGCACCTCCCACCGCCTCACATTACCTCCCACCGCCGCACAACACCTCCCACCGCCTCCCAGCACCTCCCACCGCCTCACAACACTTCCCACCGCCTCATATTACCTCCCACCGCCCTCCAACACTTCCCACCGCCTCACAGCACCTCCCACCGCCTGACAGCACCTCCCACCGCCTCACAGCACCTCCCACCGCCTCACAGCACCTCCCACCGCCTCACAGCACCTCCCACCGCCTCACAACAACTCTCACCGCCACACAACACCTCTCACCGCCTCACAACACCTCCCACCGCCTCACAACACTTCCCACCGCCTCACAACACCTCCCACCGCCTCACAGCACCTCCCACCGCCTCACAGCACCTCCCACCGCCTCACAGCACCTCCCACCGCCTCACAGCACCCCCACCGCCTCACATTACCTCCCACCGCCGCCCAACACCTCCCACCGCCTCCCAGCACCTCCCACCGCCTCACAGTACCTCCCACCGCCTCAAAACACCTCCCACCGCCTCACAACACCTCCTACCGCCTCACATTACCTCCCACCGCCTCACAACTCCTCCCACCGCCTCACAACACCTCTCACCGCCTCACAACACCTCCCACCGCGTCACAACACCTCCCACCGCCTCACAGCACCTCCCACCGCCTCACATTACCTCCCACCGCCTCACAACACCTCCCACCGCCTCACAACACTTCCCACCGCCTCACATTACCTCCCACCGCCTCACAACACCTCCCACCGCCTCACAACACTTCCCACCGCCTCACAACACCTCCCACCGCCTCACAGAACCTCCCACTGCCTCACATTGCCTCCCAACGCCTAACAACACCTCCCACCGCCTCACAACACTTCCCACCGCCTCACAACACCCCCCACCGCCTCACAGCACCTCTCATCGACGCACAACACCTCCCACCGCCTCATATTACCTCCCACCGCCTCAGAGCACCTCCCACCGCCTCACAACACCTCCCACCGCCTCACAACACCTCCCACCGCCTTACAACACTTGCCACCGCCTCACAACACCACCCACCGCCTCACAGCACCTCCCACCGCCTCACATTACCTCCCACCGCCGCACAACACCTCCCACCGCCTCCCAGCACCTCCCACCGCCTCACAACACCTCCCACCGCCTCCCAGCACCTCCTACCGCCTCACAGCACCTCCCACCACCTCAAAACACCTCCCACCGCCTCACAACACCTCCCACCGCCTCACATTACCTCCCACCGCCTCACAACACCTCCCACCGCCTCACAGCACCTCCCACCGCCTCACATTGCCTCCCACCGCCTAAGAACTCCTCCCACCGCCTCACAACACTTCCCACCGCCTCACAACACCTCCCACCGCCTCAGAGCACCTCTCATCGACGCACAACACCACCCACCGCCTCATATTACCTCCCACCGCCTCAGAGCACCTCCCACCGCCTCACAACACCTCCCACCGCCTCACAACACTTGCCACCGCCTCACAACACCTCCCACCGCCTCACAGCCCCTCCCACCGCCTCACATTACCTCCCACCGCCGCACAACACCTCCCACCGCCTCCCAGCACCTCCCACCGCCTCACAACACCTCCCACCGCCTCACAACACCTCCCACCGCCGCACGGCACCTCCCACCGCCTCAAAACGCCTCCCACCGCCTCACAACACCTCCCACCGCCTCACAACACCTCCCACCGCCTCACAACACTTCCCACCGCCTCACATTACCTCCCACCGCCTCACAACACTTCCCACCGCCTCACAACACTTCCCACCGCCTCACAACACCGCCCACCGCCTCACAGCAACTCCCACCGCCTCACAGCACCTCCCACCGCCTCACAGCACCTCCCACCGCCTCACAGCACCTCCCACCGCCTCACAGCACCTCCCACCGCCTCACAGCACCTCCCACCGCCTCACAACACCTCTCACCGCCTCACAACACCTCTCACCGCCTCACAACACTTCCCACCGCCTCACAACACCTCCCACCGCCTCACAGCACCTCCCACCGCCTCACAGCACCTCCCACCGCCTCACAGCACCTCCCACCGCCTCACATTACCTCCCACCGCCTGACAACACCTCCCACCGCCTCACATCACCTCCCACCGCCTCACAGCACCTCCCACCGCCTCACAACCCCTCCCACCGCCTCACAACACCTCCCAACGCCTCAAAACACCTCCCACCGACTCATAACACCTCCCACCGCCTCACAACACCTCCCACCGCCTCACAGCACCTCCCACCGCCTCACAGCACCTCCCACCGCCTCACATTACCTCCCACCGCCTCACAGCACCTCTCACCGCCTCACAGCACCTCCCACCGCCTCACGGCACCTCCCACCGCCTCACAACACCTCTCACCGCCTCACAACACCTCCCACCGCCTCACAACACTTCCCACCGCCTCACATTACCTCCCACCGCCTCACAGCACCTCTCACCGCCTCACAGCACCTCCCACCGCCTCACAACACCTCCCACCACCTCACAACACCTCCCAACACCTCACAACACCTCCCAACGCCTGACAATACCGCCCACCGTCTCTCTGCGCCTCCCAACCCCTCACAACACCATTCAGTGCCTCCCACCGCCTCACAACACCTCACAACACCTCACAACACCTCCCAACACCTCACAACACCCCACAACACCTCCCAACACCTCACAACACATCACAACACCTCCCACCGCCTCACAACACTTCCCACCACCTCACAACACCTCACAACACCTCACAACACCTAACAACACCTCCCACCGTCTCACAACACCTCCCACCACCTCACAATACCTCCTACCGCTTCACAACACCTCACAACACCTTCCAACACCTCACAACACCTCCCAACGCCTCACAACACCCCACAACACCTCCCAACACCTCACAACACCTCCCACCGTCTCACAACACCTCCCACCACCTCACAACACCTCCTACCGCTTCACAACACCTCACAACACCTTCCAACACCTCACAACACCTCACAACACCTCCCAACACCTCACAACACCTCCCAACGCCTGACAATACCTCCCACCGTCTCTCTGCGCCTCCCAACCCCTCACAACACCATTCAGTGCCTCCCACCGCCTCACAACACCCCACAACATCTCCCAACACCTCCCAACACCTCCCAACACCCCACAACACCTCCCAACACCTTACAACACCTCCCACCGCCTCACAACACTTTCCACCACCTCACAACACCCCACAACACCTCCCAACACCTCACAACACCTCCCAACACCTCACAACACCTCCCAACACCTAACAACACCCCACAGCACCTCCCAACACCTCACAACACCTCCCAACACCTAACAACACCTCACAACACCTCCCAACACGTCACAACAACTCCCAATACCTGTCTGTTGAGGACTGTACTGTAGTTTTGAATGTCATAGGGCCAAAAAATATTGTTTCTACTTTTCTTCTCTGTTGTCACTGTTTAATCACATTTTTCTTCGTTTTGTCTCTCATATCTACGGGTAAAATTGCATGTCATTGTTATTTTCTTTTTTTTCATGCCTTATTTTTCATTTCATTCATACCTAATAAACATAAATTTACCAAAAATAATTTCATATTTATTTTGAAGGATAAAAAAAGAAGCCAGATAAAACATTTTCTTTTGATTGCGCCATAGAAAACATCGTACAAATCTACATGAACACTTTACATATAATATCATTACAACATCAGGCCATAACGATGTTTTGGGTGATGACATAGTGATGATAGATAGTCTTTAAGGGTCTAATGAGTGATGACCCACTGTAGGTATCACCACTCTCGGTCTGTGTTGAACATTTTCTCTTTTATGTGTTTTTTTGCGGGGAGGGAGGAGCATCAACTTGAGGAGAAAAGAAGAGATAAATGGTGTTTTATTCTTTGACATCATCTTAGATTTGTTCTCCTTATAAAAGCTATATAGAAGATGTGATTTGAGAGAGAGAGAGAGAGAGAGAGAGAGAGAGAGAGAGAGAGAGAGAGAGAGAGAGAGAGAGAGAGAGAGAGAGAGAGAGAGAGAGAGAGAGAGACTTTTTAATTCTTGGACATAAAGATCTAAATTTTTTTTTTACTGATCCTGAGTAACAATACAATATACATGTTGAGAATGAACATATAAGGTGAAAGGCTAACAAACTCCTTTTTAATCTCGGGAATAAGATGTTGTCAAAGAATTAATGAACAAAAACACAATGTTACGTAAAAATACATGCTCATGCGCCTCCACAGTGGGAACAGTTTTGGTGGGGGAGGGTGAGGGAGGGGAGTGAGGGAGAGAAGTGAGGGAGAGGAGTGAGGGAGAGGATTGAAGCGAGATAATCGTAATTAAGTATTAATCTCGACAAGCTCTGATAACTGAGGCCAGCCAACACCTGTATGTTCCACCTTCACGACCTTTCTCTCTCGGCCTGTCGTAAGTATACATCGGATCCAGATGTGTCTGTGTGTAACATCACCAGGTACACAGATCCACCCAATTATATAAACAAACAGTATTAAGAGATACCATTATGGATCTCAGTATAATTAGCATATTCAAGTAAAGGCAAATTATCAATACCGTAAGAGAATAACCTATTATAATTTGCATTTTATTATATACCAAAAATAAATATTGTAGACAACATATGTTTATATATATATATGTGTGTATATGGAATGATAAAGAGTTTTGATGTAAATTTGCGAATAGTAATAAGTGATATAATCTGATGATGAAAGAGTTACATACTGTATTATGAAATCAATGACTTTATTTACCTAACCTTATAAAGTATATGAACAAAGTAACACAATGACAGTAATAATAGTTCTTCACGATCTCAGAGTTTGCTGAGTTGAATTATTATCGTCTCCCTCTCTCACCCTGATCATCACTATCCTCACCATCTCTCTTTACCACTTGGATCTTCTTAGCTCTCTTGTATAGTGACACTGAGGTACACTAATCACCATCACCTTCTCACCATCCCTGACAGTGTTACAGCTTGCCACCATTTTTTTATTTGTTTTTTAGTGAGTCTGGTTTATACAGTAGAGTACTATTTCACTGCTGTTTGAGTGTTATGTAACCTCTTGAGTACTGTGACTTAACCCCTTGAGTACTGTGACTTAACCTCTTGAGTACTGTAACTTAACCCTTGTACCGTTATCCTCCCAGAGCTTGAGGGATTAAAAAACATAAATACATTTCTGACATTATATTTTTACCATGATACCAGGAAGGAACATTTACATGAGTAAGTCGTAAAGTTGGTTAACTAAATATTAAACAAGTCTCCTGAGGAAAGTTTATGTTCAACCTCTAACCTGTAGCCATGATGTTAAAACCTCCTCATATACAAAAGGTTTATAAACCCTGGTCTTCAATGGTGTTTTAGTTTAAGGTTTAGATTATTGTAAACACGAACTAACTAAAACAAAACTAAAAAAAGAAAATAAGGATTTGCCCAAAAACAACTTCGAGAGAAAACGTGCAGCAACTCACTAATTACAGGTAGTTGTCTTGAAAATGTGGATGGAAGTTATAATGAGTAAGACCACAGTAAATGAGGAAGAAGAAGAAGAATAACGATGATGTAAGAACTGAGGAAACTTCAAGAGAGAGAGAGAGATATGAGACTCATGTTTATGTTGACACCGAAGAAGAAAATGCCCAACAACGCTTGATATAAACAAACATAATAAAGATGAACCACAGTGAACGAGGATAAAGATGGGAATAACAACAGGTGATAAACAGAGTGCAAAAGAACATGAAGAATAATGACTTTAAATGATGATGATGATGATGATGATGATGATGATGATAATGATGATGAGGAAGGTGATGGTGAATAGGACGGTGATGATCATGATAGTGGTGATGGTGATAATGTGTGGAGATTGTGGTAGTGATGGTGAGAGTGAGTAAGGATGGTGGTAGTGGTGGTGAAAGTGAGTGAGGATGGTGGTAGTGGTAATGAGAGTGAGTAAGGATGGTGGTAGTGGTGGTGAAAGTGAGTAAGGATGGTGGTAGTGGTGATGAGAGTGAGTAAGGATGGTGGTAGTGGTGGTGAAAGTGAGTAAGGATGGTGGTAGTGGTGGTGAAAGTGAGTAAGGATGGTGACAGTGGTGGTGAAAGTGAGTAAGGATGGTGACAGTGGTGGTGAAAGGATGGACAAAAAGCGGATGGTGAGGTGAGGTCAGGGATAATGACAACACGTTCTTTACTGATAGTGACACCTCTGCCAAATGGTTCAACACACCGTCACTATACACAACTCATTATCCATTTACCGTGAGCAGATGAACTAAGTCACATAGCGGTTCCTTAATGATAACTACTAACACTTCCCATGCCATTCGCTAGTAATTGACCCACTTATGAGTGAACCAGCAACTGGTTTAGTGTAAAGGGGTTATAATTATTGTCCCACTGGGGTAAATTGTGACGGTCGACCTGTACTGCCTCTCGTCACCACGCCACACACAACAGGTAAAGCCACTAGAGAGATGTGTGGTGTTGTCCTCCACACCTTAGCTCGTTGGTCTTACCCTTGTGTTCTCTAGTCTAGCCTTTGAAGTCACCGTAGAGGTTTATCGTGGCTGTTTGAGGTTACATCGTGACTACAAGCTATACCACTATAATATAAAGTTACTGTGTTTATGACATATTGATCAGCTATATAACGTATATTAAGCTATTGAATCAAAGGGGGGAAAACCAAAAGCTCTGGGCATCGGATGACGTGACACAAGTTTGTACCTGTGAGGCGTGAGGTAAGATTCAGGCCCTGGACAGAGTGCAACACAAACTTTACCTTGACAACTCTGGCATAACTTTGAGCAATTTCATGAGTATGTTCACCTTCCTGTACTACAGTATGTACTGATATATATATATATTTATATATATATATATATATATATATATATATATATATATATATATATATATATATATATATATATATATATATATATATATATATATATATATAGTTGACAGAATATTTTAGTTGCAATTGTCATTGAGCTCAGAATTTTTCATATACTCTATTCATTGTTTTTATGCTCGTTGATAAGATGATTGTTGGGTTGGATGGAAGGTTCATCACTCCTCCTCATCATTATTCATCATCATAATTCTTCATCATCATCATCATCACTCCTCAGGATCGCTACTAGTGGACTCCACTGTATAAGTCAGCTCGAGCACCAACAGCCTCACACACTATACACTGCTCTCATGTCTAAATGTTTCTACATCATAGTCTGGGTGGGCGTGAATGTGGGCGTGGGGATCGAGGAGGGGCGAGGAAGAGGAGGGCACGTCTCCGGCGCCCATGAAGTGTGCGGGCGTGGTGTAGGCTGCACCCGAGACTGGCGGCGGTGGGTAGTGGGCGGTCGCTAACTGCTCCAGGTGGGGGGGCGGCGCTCCCATCATCTGAGACACACACAGTACATGTTACTCCTGGGCTCTGCTGAGTCTAGGAAGGTGTAATGAGGGGAGGGCACCTGTCATTGTAAACTGCGCTCGGGGAATAGTATTTGGACGTAATAATGATGATGCATTTCTATGGTGACAATGATAGTTGCTATGGGCCCAGGGGAGTGAAGTGGGAGGGGGGGGGGGATCATGGGGGGAGATGAAGTGGGGGGACTCAAATGATGGGGGGGATGAAGCGAGAGGGGGTCATGAGGTAGGTGAAGCGGGAAGGGGGTCATGAAGGAGGGGGGGGGGCGCTTCCATGACTTGCGACAGACACATTGAACGTCGGTTATTGCTGGTGTTAATGGTTGTTGACACTAGCAGCTGACAGTGGCGGCTACTTACTGTACTGTACTACTTTGTTGACTGTTAGTATTATAAAATGAGACGGGAAGAATGACATTGCCATCTATTAACGAACACCACCCTTAGCATTACTAGCGTGAAGAGCAAACTATAGATTGAATTGTGTTATTTAGCGTTGCCTCGGGGTTAAAAAGATATATTACTGAGTGTAGTTGAGACATATAGAAGTCACGAAGAGGAGGAGGAGGAGTTGGGAGAGACGAGAAGGAGGAGTGGGAGACGAGGAGGAGTGGGAGACGAGGAGGAGGGGGAGACGAGGAGGAGGATGGGGGTGACGAGAAGGAGGGGGAGATGAGAAGGTGGATCAGGGGGAGAGGAGGAGGATGGGGGACACGTGAAGAAGGAGGGGGAATGAGAAGAGGAAGAGGAGGGGAACACGAAGAGGAAGAGGAGGGGGGATTAGAGACGAATTGAGAGGTTCAAGTGTTTCTGTGGAGGTTCGTCCCTGTGTAGCCCATGTTTACCGTGCACATGAGAGGTAAGCAAATATTGGCGAAATAGCAGTGTGTGTGTGTGTGTGTGTGTGTGTGTGTGTGTGTGTGTGTGTGTGTGTGTGTGTGTGTGTGTGTGTGTGTGTGTTGAATAGAGACATCTAGATTTTTTAACATACAGGAGTGAGATGTTCAGTAAAAATTAGAAAACAAATAAAATTGCGGAAGAAATTTAAAATAAACTTCAAGCACAATCCTAACATGCGGACGAATATATGAACAGAATAATGAAGGTATATATGAGTGAGATTAAACCCTTGAGTACGACGGCTTAACCATCTGAGTACAACTGAGTACACTCTCAACTTAATGTAGCAGACTAAAGTCATTATATTGCAGTACAAAGGATTAAGACATCGCACCCAATGGCTTAAGTCATTGTACTCAAAAACATTATCACTGCTGAAGGGGTTAAAAAGTCTTACTCAATGGGCTATTTTGTCATACTCAGGGGATTGGCATCATACTCAAAGGGACTGACTGGCATTGTACTCAAGGAAATAGGAACGTACTCAAGGGGATTTCCATCGGTACTCAAAGGGATTACTGGAATTAGGGAACGAGGAACACTGAGAGCAAATTTGGCAGGCAGGGGATTGATGATACCTGTATGAGGTAGGATGATGAACAGTAGAGGGAGGCTGATGCAACTCTATCACCCTAGGGAAGAAGGTGCTCATAGGTCAATAAATATACACTAAAAACAATAATACAAAATACTTGGATTATGGAGACTTTAGATGCTCCGGTAAATAAACTACAAAATTCATAAAGAAAATAATTAATGTTTGTAGGTTGAGGTACATTACCGTGTTTAGTAATTAATTAGAGGTGTGGAGGTGACTTACTGACCTCGCAGGTATGGTGAGTGAAGGAGGCGAGAGAGGTGGGTGGTGGCGGCGGTGGTGGTTGGTGATGGTGGTGATGGTGATGGTGGCGATGGTGGTGATGTAACTGGTGTTGGTAATAAGCGTCCCAGTCTTGTTGTTGATGGCAGCTGGTTACTACACCGCTGCCCACAGATGGTACCACCACCGCCGATGTAGGCACACCTATGGTTGGTGCTAAGGAGGTTAGCTGGTGACATGACGGTACCCCTCCAACCACCTGACAGCTGGGAACTCGTAACTCCTCCAGCTGGTAGTCACACTCTGCAACAAATAACACAATACTATTACCATCTTAAACCAACATTAAGAAACATTCCCTCTCATTAAAACGTACTATAACAATACTCAAAATTATAGTCTTACTGAAAAAATACTCATAATACCTAATAAAAATATAACTAATAAGTACACAATACATTCTGACATATATAAAGTGAAGATGATATTAGATACATTTTACTTCGAAGGTGAAAAGGGTGAATAACGTAAACAATAGAAACACATAAACGATGAAGACAAGGTTAAGCAGCAAGAGGAGAGAGAAAATAATGAATATCATAAGAAACACCAAGAGAGACAGTAGTAAAGGAATGATAAGTGAAGCGAGAAAACAAGAGAGAGAAAGAGGAGGAAAGAATGATAAAAATGAACAAGACATCGAAAGAATGAAGTAAATCAGTCACGATTATCTTACCTTCTTTGAGTGGGATCAGGTCTGGGTTGCGGTCCTCAGAATTGGGTGACGGTCTACTAAAGGTGCTGACGGTCTCTTTAGGTGAGGTATCGGAGACCAGAGAGCCATGGGCGTAAGCAGGGACCTCAGGCTGGGGTCTTCTCCTAGGGCAGTGTTTGATAGCGAGACCCAATATAATAACTAAAGTGATGACGATGGCTACTGATGCTCCAGCCACCACAGCTATCAAGGGCGACACACCGAGTACCTCCTCCACTGGTTCACTGATGCCTACAGGGACAAGAGGGGCAGTGATCAATTGCCACCAGGAACCATGATGCAGCAGCTGACACGTGTACAGTGAGTCTGATTATTTCTACAATGATGAGTAAACTGGGTAGTGTGTTTTTATTTATGTGGTATCCAATGCCCCTCTTCTACTCACAGCTTTTAAGATGTGAAATATATATCTTGAGAAGTATTTTAACCAGAATCATGACGAAAACAAGATAAACAGAAGGTGACACTGAGAACATAGCTCAGGTTTGTATATCAACACACAGGTAGTTAACAGGTGGCAATCACAGTCTTACACTTGAATCATGTATAGTAAGGGAGGGGGGGGAGAGGAGGGGAGGAAGGGAGACGGGGGGGGGGGGAGAGGAGGGGAGGAAGGGGAATCTCTTACCCATTCTCTTCTCAGCAGTCTTGACAGTGAAGGCATCCAGTTTGATGGGCGATGAGGCTCCCATAGGACTGTGGACGGCCACATGGAGGGTATAGGCAGTACCCGGGTCCAGTCCTGAGGCTACGAAGTGAGGCGTCGTGTTGGTCACCTTCGTCACTAAGTGTAGGTCCTCAGAGTTCCTTACCTGCAGGAGACGAAGGTAAACACGCCAGGTTACACTAGCACTCACAGGAACAGTTCATTAAATATAATGGGAGCCCCTCGAAATCGAGGATGCCCGGCCCAAGGGCCTCCTAGGCGTGAATTTGTTAAGGTGTAAAAGCTGTCGCCAACACAACAACCACACCCTAAGTTAATGAGCTGCATGACCCAGTGTCACGAAATAGTTCGAGAAGACCGGACAGCGCGCCAACTGCACTGGCTAACCATTACCCTGGAATACGATCTGCAAATCGATTAACATCCAGGTTCCCAATTACTGCTGGGTAGACAGAGGCAAATGGCTTAAAGAAACTTGCCCATAGTTTCACCCTGGCCGAGGATCGAACTCGGGTCCACCACACCACAGGTCGCTATAAAATATATATGTAGTTCATTAATGGATGGTGTTAACATTTGTGTATCGAGGACCATCTTGTGTACCACGAACACTGTTGAGACTGAACTACATACAAGTGATTTTAAATTCGAATAAAATATTACTAATTTCATCTCAGTTCAGAAGATAATTACATAAAATTATTGTGTCCAGAGGTTCTTTAACGTTTCGTATTATTATTATTATTATTATTATTGTTATTATTATTATTATTATTATTATTATTTATTATTAACACGAAAGAGTAATTACAGTATGTTAACACGGGATCATTTCTAGAAAATCTTATAAACTTTTGTGGATTTTTCGTTCACTATTTTATACAGATGTTCATCATACTTACTCTGTTATATATCTCTAATGTTTGATAAATGATATAAAAGACCTGTAAACATTGGAGGGAGGATGGCGCAATTTTTTTTTTTTCATCTCATGGTTCTTGATGTGACCGAGTGGCGGCTCTGTGACTACGTGGATAAATAGTGAGTGCGGCAGGTGGCGACACTCTCATCTCTTGTTAGTTAAGTCAAGTTACGTGAACAAATAGAAAGTTAATCGAGAAAATTGGTTGAGTATGATTGGCTTAAAGTTCTGTGGTATTTACTTCATGATCCTAATGTGTGAAAATTATCAAAGTAATCTTATTTTTTTGTCTATGGATGTGATATTTTTCTTTTATTAACGATGCTTAATTTTGTTTTCTAAAAGCATTAAAATTTGAAATATTGAATCGAAATATTTCTTATATACTTCATAGTCGTAAGAATTGAGAATCTTAAATTATATAACGCAGATATAATTTTTATTTAGATCATATATGATATTTTACGCCAATTTCTACACATATTTTCTAGAAGAGAGAGAGAGAGAGAGAGAGAGAGAGAGAGAGAGAGAGAGAGAGAGTGTTCGCGGAATGGCTTACAAACACCCTCGCTCTCCTGTTTCTGGATCAATACCTCGCGCGAATACAATGATTCTTAAGTAGGCTAATAAATCCTCTTGAAACCCTAACATGAACATTGCCTTCAGCCCCTCCCCCCCTCCTCCTCCCCATAACCCCCCTATTTCCCAGCCTCCCCCACCTCCAACCCCATCTCCCCCACCCCTACCCTTATCTCCCAACCCTCCTCAACCCTCTCCCAACGCCCCCCACCCCCCAATAAGTTCATAAGTTCAATATGATCTGGTCAGAACTAGTAACTGGAAGGTGTTATTTATTCAGGCAACTTATGTAAACAGCATCAGAGATATACAATTTTAGATTCTTGGGAGTTTTCGGAGATATATCACATACTCAAAGGGTTAAATCATAGCAGTAAAAGGGTTAAATCATTGTACTCCAAGGGTTAAATCATAGCAGTAAAAGGGTTAAATCATTGTACTCCAAGGGTTAAATCATAGCAGTAAAAGGGTTAAATCATTGTACTCCAAGGGTTAAATCATAGCAGTAAAAGGGTTAAATCATTGTACTCCAAGGGTTAAATCATCGTAATCAAAGGGTTAACAGACGGTGATATATTCTTAAAGTGACTTACCTCCATACTGAAGGTTCTAGGTAGGACGGTGGGTACGCCCTTACAGGACACGAACACGGAGTGGGTCGTCTGGTTTCGTATGACGCAGCCTTCCAGCAGGTCAGGGGGCTCTAGGGAGGAAGACACAGGTCACGAGGTCAATAACTATCATTTTATATCATATATCGTCGCTATAAAGCCTACAGGCAGTCTTGGCTAATTTATGGTCACATAGCATAAAACTAACATTACCAAAGTCACACGTTTAGATAACAAAACAGTAAGGTCAAAAGTTGGTCAGGTAAGAGGTGACACAACAGGTGGTGAAAAAGGTGATACAGCAGGTGGTGAACAAGGTGACACAACAGGTGGTGAACAAGGTGACACAACAGGTGGTGAACAAGGTGACACAACAGGTGGTGAGAAAGGAGACACAACAGGTGGTGAACAAGGTGACACAACAGGTGGTGAATAACAAAGATAAAAAGCAAAAATATCAGTTGATGGTCAGTCCACAGCAAGAATTGAACGACCAAGAGTATGTAATGAAAAACACACAAGTTAGAAACAACATTCATCACAGGTAAGGCGTGAAACAGGTATAGGGAGTGAGGGAAGGAATGGGGAAAGGGAGGGAAGGAGGGAGAAAGGTAGGGAAGGACGGAGAAGGGGAGGGAAGGACGAAAGGAGTGAAGGAACTACTGTAGGATACGGGATCACTGTGTACTCACTAGCGGCAGTGACGTTGATAACACAGGGTACATGTTGTGTGCCGATGGCGTTAGTGGCGGTACACAGCAGGAGGCCAAAGTCGCCGGGGGAGCCTGGGGTGTAGGGCAGGACGCTGGTAGTGCCCCAGGACGCCGCTCGCCCCTGCCCCAGCTCTAATAACGATCCCGTCGAGTTGAACTTCCAGGTAAAGGTGACGTTGTCTGGCACCGCGTCTACCCGGCAGGTGATGTTGGCTGTGTCGTGGTGCGCCACCTGGTACTCCAGTTGCTGCCCTGATGAACACACGGGCGTATCTGTGTGTGTGTGTAGAGGAGAGAGTGTAGTGTTGTGTATAAAGCAACACTAGTGAGGCAGTGTTGTGTATGATATAACACACTGGCGGTGCAGTGTTGTGAATGAAACAACACACAGGTGGTGTAGCGGTGGAAGGGTAGGTGCTGTGTATGCACAACACATATTTTACACCTGGCATTTGTTACACCTAACAGGATTAAGCTAAACCTGTTCTCTGGTAAAAAGAAAAAAAAAGATGTGGAATTCGTTGAAATTTTAAGAGAACTGCCTGCACGGTATTGTATGATTACAGCTACACTTTTTTCTTTCTAGCTAAAAAGATTATAGTCTCCTCACCTCCAGTAGAATTTTACCCTTGCCTTTTAAGTAAACATTCTGCTCAAAGTAGTTTATTAATATCTCTCTGTGTCAGTTCTAAGCAACACCAAGCTATTACTAATCTCTACACATCCAAGGATTTCATACAAATTCCCGACAACCAAGTCAAGGTCTCTAGGCTCATGTATTGGTTGAGTTGTAGAATGTGTATGATTGTATTTCTTCATATTAAGTACTTACTGTAAAGTCGAAAGTGATATCATAACATTATATTACAGTAATGCCCCAGAAGCAAATGACAACTGTTATTATTAGTCTCCTGGAGCATAATAATTGAAGAAACAAGGCGAAAAGTATTAAAAAAAACCTACTGTATCGTCCATCACTAACAAGGAAGAGAGAGAGCCAACTTACACATGATGGTGACAGTGATGGGTGTGGAGACCCCCTCACCGTGCAGGTTAGTGGCCCTGCAGAAGTAGCGCCCCGTACGGTCCTTCCCCACCCTCTGCAACACGAGCGTCTGGTTGGACACTATAACGCCCCCAGACACGTTGTGCTGCATCACGTTACCCTGAGGGAGGAAGAGACACATACTATGGTGTCAAGTCATCCTCGAACATCATAAACATGGAATCTGGTGTTTCTTTTTAAATGGAAAGAAAACTGCTCGTATTTAAAACTGTGTAAATAAGAAAATAAATAATGTCATGACGTCATGCCTTCGAATTACTTTACGTCAATATGTTTTCTGTTACCATCTAATATGCGTTAATGATAAATAGATCTTAAAAGGGATACGAAACGAAAGACCGACTGAAGCCTTGTAAGTTACAGCCCCAAAGTTTCTGACAGACTAAAGGTGATGAAACAGAACTAAAGAAAGTCACTCACAGAAGAAGAACAGAGCACAGAGAGGAGGAGGAGGGGGAGGGAGAAGAAAGGCCATGAAATATGATCAAGGACCGGCAGTGCGTTTCCTAGATAATGGCCGCAAATTGTTTGACAAATGTGTGAGTGCAGAATACCGCAAAGGAACCTCTCAAGCGTGGCTATATGCAAAATAGCCTCCGGGGAATATTTTCGTGGGCTTAAATTTCCAGTAGGACTAAGATCGGTTCATTTATCTGGTGACTAATGATCGAATAGTGAAAGAGCTGCGAAGTGTGGAGGAGGAGGAGGAGGAGGAGGTGTGGGGAGCTGTGGGAGGTAAACCCCCAACACACTTCTCCACTCCATTACTCGAGGTGTTTTGACAACCATGTTTACTGTATATAAACATACTTAAACATTCAAACGCACACAGACACATATATATATAGAAGTATGCACAAACACACACAGACACATATATATATAGAAGTATGCACAAACACACACAGACACATATATACAAGTATACACAAACACACACAGACACATATATACAAGTATATACAAACACACGCATACACGATAATAATTCAAGACAGACACAGAAGAAACAAAGAAAATCGCTAATCAGTACAGAAGACAAATTAATAAATAAAGAAATGAAAGAATAAACAAAATCGATGACTTTAAACACACAGTGTATCATTATAACAAGTAATGGATGCCAGGGAGAGTGGCACTACTGTTGACTGTCAGGGAGAGTGGCACTACTGTTAACTGTCAGGGAGAGTGGCACTACTGTTAACTGTCAGGGAGAGTGGCACTACTGTTGACTGTCAGGGAGAGTGGTACTACTGTTGACTGTCAGGGAGAGTGGCACTACTGTTGACTGTTAGGGAGAGTGGTACTACTGTTGACTGTCAGGGAGAGTGGCACTACTGTTGACTGTCAGGGAGAGTGGCACTACTGTTGACTGTCAGGGAGAGTGGCACTACTGTTAACTGTCAGGGAGAGTGGCACTACTGTTGAATGTCAGGGAGAGTGGCACTACTGTTGACTGTTAGGGAGAGTGGTACTACTGTTGACTGTCAGGGAGAGTGGCACTACTGTTGACTGTCAGGGAGAGTGGCATTACTGTTGACTGTCAGGGAGAGTGGTACTACTGTTGACTGTTAGGGAGAGTGGCACTACTGTTGACTGTCAGGGAGAGTGGCACTACTGTTAACTGTCAGGGAGAGTGGCACTACTGTTAACTGTCAGGGAGAGTGGTACTACTGTTGACTGTCAGGGAGAGTGGCACTACTGTTAACTGTCAGGGAGAGTGGCACTACTGTTGACTGCCAGGGAGAGTGGCACTACTGTTGACTGTCAGGGACTGGAGCCACTACTACTAACTATCAGCGACTTGAGTGACACTTGTGTGTTATCTCTGTGTAATAAAACTCTTCCTCGCAGAGACCTGGCTGCAGGAGGCCCCAGAAAATCGAGAATCTCTGTCAGGTTTGCCCTCCTCGTCCGCCGCTCTAGTCTCCTCCAGTGAAGTCTCAAGTAAACTTCATAAAACTCAACAAAATGAACCAGAAAATGAAATGAAATTCTAGTTTTGTTTTCATACTATTCCTTTTGTTGATAATTCGTCGTGAACGTTAAGTGATAGTTATGTTATTGCTGATGTGAACAAAAGACTTAAGGTAAACAAGGATGAGAAGGAAAGATTTGATCTATCAAAGGGATAAAGAAAATATTATTGGTGTCTTATAAAAGTGATCTTGTAGGGAGAAACTAACAGTGTGTGTGTGTGTGTGTGTGTGTGTGTGTGTGTGTGTGTGTGTGTCTGTGTGTGTGTGTGTGTGTTATATAAAAAGAATGAGTCCGGTTCATATACTGTTATAGAATTTGAGAACAGTAAAAAAAAAGAAAAAAGTTTGAAATGTTTTGTTGCATGTGATAAAAGGACGATTATTTGATGTTTGTGAATATAATGTTTATTTTTATTTTTTAAATTCCGACAAAACCATAAAAAATATAGTTATTGATGAGGAAGATTCATATTGTAATTCTTTGTTGTGTGTGTAACTATATATAGTGATCATTTATTCAATACATGTAATAAAATATTGTAATTCTTATGTATGTTGTTGTAATGTGTGTAATTTAACAGGGATGAATTGTAAAGTTAACAGAGTACTGTTATTACAGTCACCCAGTACTGTTAACGTGTGTTTGATTATTGTGATTAAGTGATATTAATAATTACTTTTAACACATACACGCACACACACTCACACGCACGCACACACACACACACACACACACACACACACACACACACACACACACACACACACACACACACACACACACACACACACACACACACACATCTTCTACTCCTCACTCTTTTAATTCTTTATTTATTTGCAATTTTCTGTCTCTTTATTTGTAAACTAACATCAGCAATCTTAATCCTATTTTCTTATAAAATATTCAAAGCTGATTGGTCAAGGCTTAAAATTAGATCCTACATAGTACAGAGGTCAAGGTCACAGCTTGTTTAACATGTGGAGGGTGAACTGTACGAGATCGAAACAGAAGCAGATTATTTCCCCCCATTTATAATTATTTCTCGTTACGCAAAGCTTCTGGAGATTCTTTCGCCAATTATCTTATTACATAAAATTTTATACTTATTTGCATTAAGTCTGGTTGATTGATGTTGTGGTTAATTGATGTTGATTGGAGTTATGTGCAGGTAAGTTACTATACGTGTAGTTAATGAGGTGAGGCCAAAATACAGGTGTTTGGTTTAATTGAATTTAGTGTGGGAGAGGATGTGTGCTGGGTAGAGTGATATAAAAGTGTAAGAGTGTTGAGTAGGAAAATGTGAAAGTGTGAGTGTGAAAGTAAGAAAGCGTGAGTGTGTGAAAGTAAGAAAATGTGAAAGTATGAAAATAAGAAAATGTGAAAGTGTGAGTGTGAAAGTAAGAAAGCGTGAGTGTGTGAAAGTAAGAAAGTGTGAAAGTTGAAAATAAGAAAATGTGAAAGTATGAAAATAAGAAAATGTGAAAGTGTGAGAATGTGAAAATAAGAAAGTGTGAAAGTATGAATGTATGAAAGTATCTAGTCTTATAGAGTTTTCATTGTTATTATCGTCCATATATGAAAATTATGGGATTGAACACAGTTTAATATTTGATCCAACAATGGTATAATGATCCCTTCCCGTCTGGTAATCACTGTAGATACAATTTCATGGTAGTTGTTGCTTGAATTTATCACAGGTAGATATTTCGATTAACAATTTTACCTTTTTATACATCAATATATTCTTGTTTGTTTTTCTTTTAAAGTTATCGATGATCATTAATAACATCACTATCCTATTTTTATATCCCCTCAAAATAACTTCATCTTATGCAAAAGTTATCATTTAGTTGCTTATACCATTAGTCTTTTTCTCTTCATTAAATGTTACTGTAGATATCTGAAAAATATTTAGAAATAACTGATAAATACGCGAGTTGTCCAATTGATGACTATTTACTGAACGTGATATAGGCAAATAAGTCAAGGCTTTCTATCTACAAAATAAAAATACCTTGAAACCAAATCGACACTTCCATACATAATATTTAGTTTGTAAATATATATACAACTCAATAACGAGAGAAAAAAGTTAATGATTTCAATTCAGATTTAGTTGATGAGATGATATGTGTGTATAACCTCATTAACGATGCCTTGTGCCATATCAGAGATCTAATTGGGTAATTTACAATACACAAAGGGACTTGAATGCCTCAAATTGGTTCAGCTTATTTGGTTAATTAGGTGGTAATTGGTAGTCTACAACAAACTCGTAGGGAATAAAAGTCGACTGTTTGTAATGCTTAATGAATAATCCTGGTGAATGTTTATATGTCTGATTGGGTTCCATGACGGGTGGTGGAAAACCTACTGTTGTCACCAAGTAGACCCTCCCTCCCTCCCTCCCTCCGTCCCAGCCCCGTCACCAGTCCCTCTCATCACCAAATCATCAGAAAATCTCATTATAGTTGCCACCCTCACCAATATAGTTGTCACTCTTTATTTAACTAAGTCACCAGCCGTCCTAATTAAGTTATATACCTGTTGCTCTCACCAAGTTCACTTCACCAACCACCCTTCACCAGGTCACCATAGGTCACCAGCCACTTACTCGAACGCAATACTGAATGATTTAGTTTCTCTTTCTGTTTGTTTATTTGTGCCTATTGAAGTTATTATAGAGCAAAGGTCAAGGTCACTGGCCATAGATAAAGGTTACTCCACGTTAGGAAACAATCATAACTATTTAACATTTACTAAGAAAATTACACAGGTTGAAAGTTATTAAATGGTACTGAAAGTTTATATGTACGTATTAGCAAATGATATTATCTTTAAATAATTATGAAAGGTTATATTGTTTTGTGGTCAGGGAGGAGCTTATAAGAGTTCATGTGTGTGTGTGTGTGTGTGTGTGTGTGTGTGTGTGTGTGTGTGTGTGTGTGTGTGTGTATTCCTCTCTCGGGTGAAGTGTTGCGACAGGGCTGAGGTGTAGCAGAGAATCTCGCTAATTACTCAAATTGCTGGAAGAAATCTGAGTAACTTGAAGGTATATTGCCTCTCAGGTGAATGTCTGATAGAAAATTCATATGTTTCTTCAGCCTCCAGTTGGTTGTCAATTGACCTCGTCTTCTGCACCAACAACAACCTGACTAATGCTCCGAAATGCTCCTCATATTTACACCAACAATAGTAATTTCTTCGTGTAAGTTTTGTGTTTTTGTATGTGACCAAAACTCATTTAAAATTTCCAAGGGTATATGTCTTTTAACCTATGAAGTATAATGTTAATTTTAGGGAGTGAATTAATTAACATTATCACCTAAATACTTAAAAAAAATTAATATTGATAATTAATTGTCTTAAATATAATACCTGGTGTAAATAAAAACAAAACACTCAGTAATATATATATACAAAACCTGGAGCTGACACTACACTCTAATTACTACGAGACATAAATCTGTATTAAAGTTCTTCTAAAATGGAAAAAAAAAATGTTTTGTTCATTTTAAGAAGCAAAATTAGTTTGGGTTAAATGTCAGTCCGGCATTATACGTATATTCCTCAGCACCCACACTCACCCCATTGTCCACTGAGAAATAAATTAAGGCAAACTGTCGAGGTATAGTAATTAAAGTGTTTCAATATTTACCTTTTTTAATTGGCTTAATCACCTTGTTACTTATACACCTTAGGTATTTATTTCTTTATCTATATATTAAAATTCATTAACTATTTATATGACTTGTATATATAAAGTAATAATTAGTATTTGTTTCTGGTTTATTTAAGGAGTTGAGAATTTAATTGTTTTTTGTTGTGTTTTTGTTTTCATAACGCGTGTCATTACTACCTCCCTGGGTCCTGTTATCAGTGTGTGTGTGTGATACTCTGAGGGTAGTTCACTTAACACTCCTATTCTGGGTATAAGTGATATATAAATCTTTACGTAATGTTCTCCCTAAGTAAGATTTAACGTTCTTGATCTTGTGGCTGACGATGGCACTAAATGGCACTAAATGGCACTAAGACTCCACTGTTATCTATATCATTCCAGTAACGCCTTGAGAGTGACATTCATTAAAAACCACAACACAGAGAAGCCGTAGAGCAATTACTAGGTGTACGTATATGCTATTAATGTACCTTCTGTTTTAGTTGGTGAAGTGACATGAACCCTTAACATTTACCTAAGTCACTCTTGTTATCCATTAAATCTGGTTGTAAAAAGAAAACGTGCATTGTATGGCCATTTATCTTGCACATGCTACTACTATTACTACTACTACTACTACTACTACTACTACTACTACTACTACTACTACTAATAATAATAATAATAATAATAACATCCTGGCCAACGAAGCAGTGTACAGTGGTGGCTCAAGACGTGATCCTTTGAGCCGTCAGGATCTTATAAGGATCTCAGAGTTTCCCCAAGTTAGAAGACATGAAGACAGTTCCTGAATACCAATTGCTACATTTTCACATTACCACAAAAAAGTTATAATTATGTTTCAGAGACGCCTCCTATAACCTCCTATGGCTATGTTCCACATAATATTTGTACTAATACACCATTACAACACAATGATAAAGGTGTTATTAGCTTATTACAGGTAAGTTTTTCACCTTTATGTTGTTTATATTTGAGAGTACTTGGAACGTTGCTCGTAAATGTCTGTTTAGAAGGTATTATCATTCTCTAAGGGATTGTAATATCACAGTCTAAGTGTTTTTACGACGTTCATTATAGTCGTTCATTTTTATTAGTATTGCTGATGTTATTACTTATGTTTATAGAAAAAAAATAAATTGCTTTTTGATATCGATTTACAAATATTGATATGAAATGAAAGTAAATTAATAATAATAACATTGCAGTGATTATTATTATTATTATTATTATTATTATTACTACTACTACTACTACTACTACTACTACTACTACTACTACTACAACTTACCTCATGTAGCCAGACTATTTTGTAAAATTTTGGGTTGGACTCCACACGACACTCGAAGAACACATCAGATCCTTCTCTCACAGACTTTGGGCTCAGTCCCATTCCCATCATCAAGTCGACCTGTGGCACATCTGTTGGGAGGAAAAACATGTGTCTCACTCTTCACCATCATCCAGTTACTGAGTGATATGTCTCATCATCATCATCATTATCATCATCATTATCATCAGCCATCATCATCCATCATCATCATCATCATCATCAGGTAATCCTTTGGCATATCTGTAAGAGGAAAATGTCTAGATGATTCCTTATCAGTATCACCATCACTATTACCTATGCCTTCACTATCACCACCTTCATCACCATCTTCTTCAATATCACTTTCACCATCACTATCACCATCACTATCACCACCACCATCACTATCATTATCACCATCACTATCACCATCACCATCACTATCACCATCACTATCACCATCACCATCAATATCACAATCACCATCACTATCACCATCACTATCACCATCACTATCACCATCACTATCACCATAAATATTTCCGCTCAAACTGCAAGTATCTAGAGATTAGCTTTTGAGATAATGAATATCTTTTTTATATAATTTAAGTAATATTAACTTTGACTTTTGAAATTTAAAAAAAAAAAAATGTAATTAGGGTAAAAATTATATACAGATTAATTGATTATTTTCCTGGAAAGTTTAAAAGGTAATTTGAAGTGTTAATAAAATAAAGACATTCAGACAGACAAGAGTTCGGAACATATCCAGCACAAGACTGAGTGATGAAGAATGTTACAGAAGGACCAGGTGCTTAGAGTCCAAGTGTATCTGAAAATTTAAAGACAATAACTGAAATACGATCAATCTTAGAGTGCCTTACCTTCTCACCAATAGGTTTCAATAGCTTTAAACAGTTCGAGTCGTCTCTATTACGCTTGACACATCACATCAAACTACGTAACCTGTCAACCATATTCCCTTTACAAGCTGGTCTACCTCGCCTTGCTCATTCATATTTAATTCCCCGAACATTCTCTCAGACATTGAGGATTAGCTGGTCAAACAGTATAGGTCCTCTCCACCGACTAGCCAAGCGGTGTGGTTTTCATTTAGTATTCACCGGGATTCCTACCTTCCACTTACCTGGCCAATACTTTAAATTAATCTCATTTACCTCCTACCCACCTCCTCTCCTTCACCTGCCATCCACATCCAGCAACTTAACCTCTTCCCTCCCTCTTATCCATCCCATCCACATCCAACACATACCCTCTTCCAAGTTAGCTACAAAATATATACCTCTAATCTTATCTTAACTTCAGTCATATTTACCCACAACAGCTGATTATTAATACCGAGGAAATAAATATATAACACTAAGAAGTTATTATACTCATATGTGAAATAATTAAGAGTATTATACGTTTTACCTGTCACTGGGTTAACGTAGCTAGTGGACTCTCGTGTTCTAAACCATCCTGATTGTCACAGCTCCTATGGTTCATCTCCAAGTGTTATTCTCTTCACATCATCAACTATTTCCTCTATGTTTTCCTCTGGTCTTAGTAAGGTAACTTGATCTTGTCTCGTTAGTGGAAATTAATCTGGTCATGTCATTTATGTTATTATGCCACCACTTGGTATTGATTTGAGAGTCGTTATCGGTGTTGGTATCGGTATCGGAGTTGGTATCGGTATAATTCTTCCCTGATTATGATTTTCTGTACAGGTTAGAAGCTATAGATAATACGAATGTTTACTAGTGATGCTCATTTGTTCTTAGCCTAAAGATGTGCTGCATTGGTTCATCCTTAACTAATGTTCTTCTTTCATATTAATTCCCTAAGTGAGTGAGTTTATTTAGCAATATTAACATTCGTAATTAAATAGAAAGCTAAAACAGCACTTACCTAAATATCTTTCATTACGAGATAAATATATTAGTTTTTACTCTTCAAAGCTTAAAGATACTGTGGCTTAATTTTTTTTTTTATGTTTTTATATATTTACTTAAACTATTATTCCTAATATAATCCGTTTTGTCCCGTTTCCCGTCCCACACAGTTCCGTATCGCCCCATTTCCCACCCCACACAGTTCCGTATCGCCCCATTTCCCACCCCACACAGCTCCATATCGCCTCGTATCCCACCCCACACAGCTCCATATCGCCTCGTATCCCACCCCACACAGCTCCATATCGCCTCGTATCCCACCCCACACAGCTCCATATCGCCTCGTATCCCACCCCACACAGCTCCATATCGCCTCGTATCCCACCCCACACAGCTCCATATCGCCTCGTTTCCCGCCCCACACAGCTCCCTGCCAAGAACTAAACGGACCCTCGCCTGGATCCCACGAGAAAATAAAATGACTCAGGAAAAACCCCTCACCCGACTTGATACAAAGACGAACTTAAGACAATTTGAGAAATACTCACTAAAGAGGTAAGACGCCAGATGGAAGCCTGTGATGTCATTTAGAAGTCTTTTTATCCATCAGAGGAACATAGACTCATGATGATAAATGATAACAAATGACTATCGATTAATGATATATTGATCTTAGTAAAGGAATTCTGAATAAAAAGATGAGGGATATTTGTAAATTTTTTTTACGAGTGAAATTGGTTGAGTTTCTGTTAATTATTATTGAGCTGAGAAGTTCATAATCACCTTGGAGATAAATTATAATGATTGGTGATGATGATAATGAAGATGATAATAATAATGATAATGATAATAAATATGGTAGATGGAAGAGATGAACACCCAAGAAGGATATCAAAGAGAAAGTAGAAATAAGAATGATGGAAATTCAAGAAGAAGAAGAATACGAGCGAGTGGTCTTTAAGGGAGGGTGTGTGTTGGTGAAGAGTGACGTTGGCTTGTGGGTGGAAAAAATGTCATAACAGTGTATATCCTTTTATAGCAGTGGGAGTAAATGTATGATAAATATTGACGTGTGTGATACAGAGATGAGATTCACCTGAGACTCACTTACCACGCAAGCCCATGAGCAAACCACAACTTTTGGCTTCTCTTACAAATGACATCCTATTGTCTATAAATTTCCCGTATGTAAATTTTTGTTTTGTAAGTTTGTAATTGATTCATGGCCAATTATTTATATTTTTATGGTGATATTTACCTGAGAGTTAGTTAATTAACCTGTAAATAAAGGAAAACAGCCAAAATATCTTTATGAATCATGAAGACAAATTCCATAACAGAGAAGTAATTTATTATCAATCTTTACTTTAATTATTCATTACATTTGAACTCAGTTATTGTTCCTATTTAATCGTCAATTATTGTAAATTATTCGTATTTAATCGTCAATCATTGTAAATTATTCTTATTTAATCGTCAATTATTGTAAATTATTCGTATTTAATCGTCAATCATTGTAAATTATTCTTATTTAATCGTCAATCAGTGTGAATTACTCAAGAAATCCTATTTTAAAACCAATATGACGATAAGGGTAAATATGATAAAGTCAAAAGCGTATGATTATTTTACAACACAGAGGAACCACACGACGTTTTCAGTTCACCTTTTAGTTACATTTCCTCAGTAAATTCCAATTCGTAATGTCAATATTTGATCGTTTGTGTCGTGTCGTTTCTATAAGTAAAAGCAGACATTGTAATACGTTATAACATTAAGCTGATATTGTGTTTGTTTATATTCAAGTAAGAGATAGAATTGTAGAAGGTAGTGGAAGGAATTTTTTTTAGGGGGGGGTAAATATTGTTATGTATATAGAATTAAAATAGAAAGATATATGATTCAGAGCTGAGGTATACTTATTGTCAACTACTACAAAGCGAAAACGGCTCTAACTTCACTAACAAACAATGGGTGATGCAGCTTGTAAATGGCCTGTGGGAGAATTTAACCTATCTAATATAATACAATGACGTATCTATCTCAGTCTTTTCCAATCATAGTTACCAAAAAACGGAAGCAGTTAAGAGACATAAAAATTTCCACACACACACACATTACATTGGTTCCAAAAGATTGTGTACATTGGTATTACTATTCCCCAAAATGTTTCTCCCAATGAAAAAATCTCCTCGACGAATGCAAGAGGTGATGTTACACGTGTCAGGGAGAACAAACTGTGATGATCAAAGATATACGGTATATATTTAATCGGAGCAAAGCGTTTATAACATACGGGAATTTAGAGAGAATGGAGCAAACATCATCAGAGAGGGAGAGAGAGAGAGAGAGACCCTGTTATAACGGGGAGGTCTCTGAACTGATCTAATACGCCCACAAAATTTTAAACAGATGATCGATTCATATCTCTCACAGTCGTTCCCCAGAAGAAAATAAAAATATGATAAACGGAGGAGATCTCTCAGGTAAATGACGGTAATGAAGTTCACTCAGGTGTGGACGCAGATGGTCTACCTGTTGATTATTACTTCATGGGTATTGTTTAAGTGAACTAAATATTAATATTATATCTAAAACTAAGTAATTGACCTTTGAACTTTGACCTGTTAGTCGTAGGCACTAAAATATTCATTTGCTCCAGATATTGGTTCAGTAAACATGACGGCACCAATCACTCGCCAATATCACTCGACATTTTTTGATAGACGAGAGTTAAAAAAAGTTAAAAAAGATTAAAAAGAAAAAATGGAAAGATGTTTTGGCTGTTATAAATATATACAATAAAAAATACGTCTAGAATATGATAGCAATTTTTTTATGACGGCACCGAGTGTATACCAATACTGTATATATATATATATATATATATATATATATATATATATATATATATATATATATATATATATATATATATATATATATATATGCGTGTGTGTGTGTGTGTGTGTGTGTGTGTGTGTGTGTGTGTAACATGGCGAAAATAAAACAAAACTCCAACACGACCGGCCATCAAAGTTACAGACAATAAAGCGTTGCACCATATTGATGAACTGATTTATTTCCAATTGTAACAGATATGAAAAAAGATTGCTGCAGGAAGCCTATCTCTTTACTCTTGGCTTACAGGTACACGAATATTTCATCCTCACGGTGATGTAACACGTGTACAGGTGATCAGGGGTGTGTGTTCCCTCACCTGTACGTTCACCATTAGTTATAGGAATGTTGTTACGTTTGTGTCCTGCCAGTGATGCATCCGTCTCCCCTGCCAGTGATCCACCAGTCTCCCCTGCCAGTGATCCATCCGTCTCCCCTGCCAGTGATCCACCAGCCTCCCCTGCCAGTGATACGATCGTCTCCCCTGCCAGTAAATCCTCAACCTCCCCTGCCAGTAAATCCTCAACCTCCCCAGCCAGTAAATCCTCAACCTCCCCAGCCAGTAAATCCTCAACCTCCCCAGCCAGTAAATCCTCAACCTCCGTGCCAGTAAATCCTCAACCTCCCCAGCCAGTAAATCCTCAACCTCCGTGCCAGTAAATCCTCAACCTCCCCAGCCAGTAAATCCTCAACCTCCCCAGCCAGTAAATCCTCAACCTCCCCAGCCAGTAAATCCTCAACCTCCGTGCCAAATGTCCCTGAAATAACTCCATGCTGCCCATCTTCATCACATGGTTGATAAGACTGGCGGCTGACCTCACCATGATGGACACTTGTTGTTAAAAATTAAAAGCCTTTTTTTGAGGAGGATAAACAGCATGATAGCTACTGACCACTAAATCATGATCTAAAGTCGATTAATCCACAGATATGATCACAGGAGTTAATAGAAAACGGATAAAAGGAGAAAATTTCATGGTTAAATTTCTGGTGTTGATAAAATGATATGATATAGGTGTAACAAGAGAGAGTGAAACTTAAGGGATCATTAGAGTAAATATTAATGCCAGGATGTTGAGATTGTAGGAGGGTCAAGTAGTGGCAATGGAAGGAGAGGAGAAGACACTTGTACTCATAGTGGTTATTGAGGTACGAGTCGTTAAGTAGATACAGGTAAGTGAGGTAGTACTAATGTGGATGTGAAGGTAGGACTCATTAGGTAATTACAGGTAAGTAAGGTAGGAAGGTAGGAGTCAAAACAGATGGTACAGGTAGGAGAGGTATTACTCAGCAGGTAATTACAGGTAGGAAAGGAACACCCCAGAAGATAATTACAGGTAGTTACAGGTAGTACTTACAGTGGACGTTGAGCTTGTAGGACTCCTCAAGGACGGAGCTGGGCAGCGCAGGATTCTCGACACGGCAGGTATACACGACCCCGTGATCACTAGGTTGAGGAATCATCCGCAGTGTCGACAGTGTGTTGTTGGCCAGCTGTACCTGCTGTTGGGGCATAGAGAACACTTCAACATACAGGTCATAGGCCAGTAACAGTTATTCAGGTCAGTACAGGTCACGCCAGTTAGCAATTAGGTCAGCACAGGTCACACCAGGTAGCAATTAGGTCAGTACAGGTCACGCCAGGTAGCAATTAGGTCAGTACAGGTCACGCAAGGTAGCAGTTAGGTCAGTATAGGTCACGCCAGGTAGCAATTAGGTCAGTACAGGTCACGCAAGGTAGCAGTTAGGTCAGTACAGGTTACATCGGTATAAGTAGGAGTTAGGTCAGTACAGGTCACACCAGGTAGAAGTTAGGTCAGCACAAGTCACATCAGCACAGGTAACAGTAACGTCAGTACAAGTCACATCAGTACAAGTAATAGTTAGGTCAGTAAAAATCACGCCAGTAGCAATCAGATTAGGTAAATATCTCTTTTAAGTATTAATAACGCAGATAAAGTGACCACTTCTGACAATCAGATCACTGAAAACCCCCAAAACTGTAATACAGAGACTTAGTAACAATCAGGCTATATCAGTCACTCTGTACCTGTCTAATTAAACACCTGGTAATAATAACAGAACGATGATAAACGGATGTGGATAATTTAAATAGACGAAAAAGAAAGTATGGAAAGATTGAATAATTGAAACCACACAAAGAAGAAAAGGTTAAGAATAGCGTAACCATTCTAGACAGTTTGGGAGAAGAGGAATAAGGAAAAACAAACAAAGAATGGAAAGGAGAAGAGAGAGAAGAGGTAAGGAATAGGGAGAGATAAAAGAGAATGGTGTAAGAGAGAGAGACACAAGGATAAAGAGAGGGATAGAGGATCATGAGGGACTGACTAGGGGAGATAATGAGGAAGAAGAAAGGGGAAACAGAGAGAAGGAAAAAGAAGAAGGGGAATGGAAGAGAATTAAGAGAAAAAAAAACCTGGTTGAAGAAATTGATGAAGCTGGGGTTGTTATTGTTGAGTCAAGAATAATAATAATAATAATAATAATAATAATAAGAATAATAAGAATAATAATAATAATAAAAAAAAAAAAAAAAAAAAAAAAAAAAAATAATAATAATAAAAATACGAATAAAATTAAGAATAAGAATAAGAAGAAGAACATTATATAACTATCCAGAGAACATAAACAAAACAAAGAGATAACGAAAGACATAAACAAGACAAGATAACATCATCATAATTGCTCTTGGGGAACCTGACCAGGCTGCCTTAGGGACAAACTCTTTACCTCAAGACCACCAACTTAATTTCAAAGTCTTTATATCTGATAGAATAAATTTGGTCTATACCTTTGGCTTACACATTTAACCTTTGTATTTGCATTTGATTTATACATTTGACTTGTACATCTTAGCCATGTATTTGATCTTTACAGGTATATATCATTCAATATTCCCAGGATGAACTTTAGTCTTGCGAGCAAAACAAAAATGATTTCAACCTCGAGAGAAAAGATGTTCCTATTAACTAATCACAAAAGTTAAGGACCAGAAAGTTAGTTTATCCATCGCTTGATTCTGAGTGTATAAGAATGTAGATTTTTTCTGCCTTAGTAAATTTTCTCCGAACATATGACTCGGCAAAACAGAAAACATCAATTATTAAAAAAAAAAAAAAATCACCATTTCTTCATTTCGTATTTAATTCTTTGGGTTCGTTATCCTTCCATACATCAAGGTGACCCAACAGTAAACAAATAAATAGACGCGGTTATTCATTCAATATCATTCATTTCATCCATATTTACTACTATCAGTTATCTAACCCCCGCAAAAAAAAATTGACGTTAGTTATCAAAAATTGTCTAAAATATGAACAACTAACCTTACATTGTTTTGTTTTTTGAGGTGTTAATGTTTAGAAATGTTAATCTTTGAAGAATAGTTTGAGAGACAACATCAGTGACACAGTTTTCAGCTCCCAGTGTGGATAGAACTGTAGGTGATGGTGGCGTGTGTTGTGAGTGGTGGTGGTAGGGTGTGTTATAGTGATAGATGGTGAGGGTAGGGTGTGTTGTGAGAGGTAGTGCAGGTATGGTGTGTTGTGAGAGGTTGTGGAGTTAGGGTGTGTTGTGGTGATGGGTGGTGGAGCTAGGGTGTGTTGTAGTGATGGGTGGTGGAGCTAGGGTGTGTTGTGGTGATGGGTGGTGGAGCTTGGGTGTGTTGTGGTGATAGGTGGTGGAGCTAGGGTGTGTTGTGGTGATATGTTGTGGAGCTAAGGTGTGTTATGGTGTCAATTGGTAAAGCTAGGGTGTGTTATGGTGATATGTTGTGGAGCTAAGATGTGTTATGGTGTCAAGTGGTAAAGCTAGGGTGTGTTATGGTGACAGGATGTGAAGCTAGGGTGTAATATAGTGACAGATGGTGAAATTACAGTCTGTTGTGACATATAGTGAAGTTAAGGTGAGCAGCTTCACAGGTAACAATGACCTTTATCAGGAAAAATAAAGCTGTGAAAGTTATACAGAAGAAACCCTTTAATAACGCCGTGTAACTCAGTGATTTAGTGTAATTTACTATTTAGTCCTAACTCATAAGACACAATATGTTATACAATTGAAGCTGTAATGTCAGTCAGATTCCTCACTGTTTTTATGTCATCAGTTACGTAACACATAAATACCTTACATTTAGCTCACTAAGGTAGAAATAAATATCCCAGGTGTTTTAATCTACTCGTGGTCTCTTCCTCTACAGATAAACGTAGATGATGTATATAAAACCTTGGGAGAGGGAAACAACATCAAATACGAATCAGTGTTTCTGAAAATGGGGAGAACGTGACCAGGAATTGTCAGGGATGTGGGCAGGTCCTTGTTCTCTCCTCCCCCTTATGATACACTGCGGCAGGTTGGCTATCAACGTCCAACTGGGATATGAGGGAGAGGAACAAGCCAGCATTATCACACCAGTCTAGCGCACGAAAACCTAGGAAATGTGTGTGTGTGTGAGGGGGGAGGGGGGGATTATGTCACGTCTCTTCAATAATGTTATGTAACGTTTTATTATTATTGTTGTATGCTGTCAATTGCTCTCATTTTATCGTGGATTTCTGGATGATCACAATCTTGTATATGAACACTCATTTAAGAAGAGAACTTGAACTATGAGAAACTATAAAAGTTTTCTAACTTTTGTGTATTTCTTTTATACTTTTAGTTTATCCACAATATAAAACAAAGCATTGTAGTAAAGTAATTCAGTAAAAAAAGTAACCGGGAACATAAGGTGACAATGGTTCAAGTATTTTTTCCTCTTTCCAATACCAAGAAAAGATAAAGTTATCTTGGCTGTGTATCTGTCAGAAGTCGTGCCTGCCTCTCCCCTGGGTCGTGTATACTGGCCGGGTGAGTTCCCATCAAAACGATGATAAATTTCTCCCAAGTGAACACGGCCACTCACCGATTCTACACACACACACACACACACACACATACACACGCCATGCACACACACATACACACATCTTACCTACAGGAACATCCAAATTGTTAAACCTATTATGTAGTACCGTCTGTTCTTACCACATACCTCAACTTGACACTTCGCATGACACACTCTTCACCTTAAAACAGGTACTTGACGACACTCACCTTGACACTGGGCTTGGTAATACGCTGGCCGTCCCTCCACCAGGATATGACGGGGTTAGGTCTACTGCCGGCGGAGGAACACTCGAGTTCCTCCGTCACTCCGGCAGATACATACTCCTGAGGACCTGCCACCTTCACCAGGGAGATGGTAATTGGAGCCACTGTGGGCACCAAGAAGCCTGGTTTAGTGGTTGATGTCTCTGGGTAAGCCTCTGTGACTTCTCCAAAAAAGTCAATAAATCTCTATAGGAAAATATTACAAATGCTTTAGACCCTCAAACAAAACTTTCCAGAACTCATGAATGACCTGATAAAACTTTCATCTCTCGTGGCTCCTCAAACAAACTAAAGTACACTAAAAGTTTCGTTATGAATAAAAAGTAATATAACTTTCGCTTAAGTATACACAAGTCGTACAAAAGAGGCAGTTTATTAACACGGTTTATGATAATAGAGTTAACCTGTTCTCTTATTTTTCCTTAAAGTTTATTTACTCTTTTGCACTACTCTAATGAAACAGTTCTTCTTTCTAAATTATTAAAAAAAATATATATATATTTTTCATTGTAATTTTGAAAGTTACAACTCGAAATAATTGTAGCATATACCTGATTTGCTTAAAACGGAATGATTATTTTTTTTATACACGTGTTCCATTATGCTTGGTTAGGTTAGGTTAGGTTAGGTTAGGTTAGGTTAGACATATACATATATTCCTAACTTCTTTCCTACACAGTCAAATATGTATATGAATTATTACAAGCGACAAATCACCTGGGGTAACAGTATACATGAACTAATTGGCAGCTTTAAGGTAAAGTTATAAGGTATATACTGTAACTGAATTAACGCAGGCTATGGAACATGTACCCTGTGATGCACCGGGCAGTGTTGAGTAATACAGCGGTCGCCAGTGTTCTAGATGTCAGGAGTCGGGAGAGGGGGGTGAGAGGGGTGGGAAGAGAGAGGGAAGACGGGTGGGGTGGTCTGGGGAGGGGACGAACGGTGGGAGGGTGGGTTGGGAAGGGGGAGAGAAGGGGGTGGGCTAGGAGGTGGGGCTCAGGAGGGGGGATGGGTTATGCTCTCTCCAACCCACCTGCCACAAGCTAAATTTAGTTGGTTACTTGATCAGTGAATGTTCAATATTTACCCAAAGGTCTCGAGATACTGGTGAGAAATTCCTATGTATTTGTGATTTATGTTTTAAAAGAATCTATAGGAAGTAAATGAAGTTGCTTTATATCATCCATACAGGTTCTATATTTGAAGAAAAGCGCCAATGACAGATGAGTTGGCTAGTACTGTGGGGACAGAACGTAACCAGTCACAGATGGTGGTAATCTTGGTGTGGTGTGGTGTGGTGTGGTGTGGTGTGAGAAGCAATATCTCACAGGTTGTTGTAAGAACACGTCACAACACTTAAAGAACGTGAAGATAGTGTGAAGTAAAAAAAAAAAATTAAAACTGAGAGAAACAGTGGCAGGGACAATAGGTGGTTACACTTATAACTAGACGGAGGAGTATGTGTATCAGCAACCGTGTTTGAGAGCTACGTCACCCAGGTACTATACATAATGAGTTACTACACCTGAAATAATGCTTAATACTAGCTGTGAATTCAGGTAGGAAACAGATACCTTTTTATTACAATGAAAACCAACCCAGATTGTCAACATTATATTCATGAGTTCTAGAATCGGTAAATCGCTACAAAATATTTCTACAGTTATGAAAAATGTGCAACAATATCGGAAAGACGTATTTTTGTAGCCATCGGACTGGTACAAGAGCAACTCTGGTGAGAGAGAAAAAAGTGTAGAAAGAGTGAACCAAACTTACGTGTCATGTTGATGGTAACGGAGGTGTCAAGAGGCCTCGTGATGTTGTTGTTTGTGGCCCTGCAGCTGTAGGTGGCGTCGAGGTAGTCCCGAGAGAGGTTTTCCAGATGGAGTAAGTTCCTCACCTGGCCGCGATGATCCACCGTGTACGAATCCTCCACCACTCGCCCTTCCCGTATCCACACCAACGTGGGTGACGGCCGGCCTACAAACACACACACACACAAAAGTCTTCAATGATTATTATACTCAGGACAAAACACTACTAATGGCTACAGTATAAATTAAAGTTCATGATTGACGTTAGATGAGGTAGGAGACCCCCCTCCCCTATTTGAAGGTAAACTCTTGCTTTCCCTATTACCAGCTGTTGTAAGAGGTCCCTATCTTCGTTCACTGTATATACGTTGACAGGCTCCATTCTCCTACTCTCCCTAATGTACAGGAACAAGATGAGGAGCACTCCACCCTATCCTCTCTGTCACTTCACCCAGCTCTCCCAGTCACCGTAGGGGGGAGAAAGGGAGAGGGAAAGGGAAAGGGAAAGGGGGAGATGTATAGCCCTATTCACACTCTCAGAATCTTTACTCCCCTTCACCCTCTCTACTACAAGACACCACGTTCGTATCTCCTAAAACCAACTCCTGGGATATGATTTTTACTCGTATTTTTATTTTGGTTATCTACTTAGACCTCTACCTTCCTCCGTCCATAACTCACACAACAGCATTTCAGCTTCCATCCACCTGAGTCTTAGCTGTCATCCATCTGAGTCTTAGCTGTCATCCACCTGAGTCCTAACCACCACCACCACCATCCACCTGAGCCTTAACCACCACCACCACCATCCACCTGAGTCTTAACCACCACCACCATCATCCACCTGAGTCTTAACCACCACCACCACCATCCACCTGAGTCTTAACCACCATCATCCACCTGAGTCTTAGCCACCACCACCACCATCCACCTGAGTCTTAACCACCATCATCCACCTGAGTCTTAGCTCTCCTCTCACAAAGGCCAGAGAACAAAGTGTCAGGTAATTCAGTTAAGGCGTTAAGGTATCCACCCGACCCTGACTTGGCTCTCAGGCTACTTACACCAGAACATTTCCTTATATATTTCTCTATACTATAAGACCACCACTTATATAGCTTACTTATATCACTTATATCACCCCATGTACCCAAACACAACAGATGTTTACTGATATTGACGATTGTAATAACCATAAAATAAATATTAAGAGCAATAACAGTTACAGGAAACATACAAAATATGTTTATTATTAATATTATCTTAAGCATTATTGTCTACGGAATTGTTGCTATTATTATTATTATTATTATTATTATTATTATTATTATTATTATTATGAGTAGTAGTAGTAGTAGTAGTAGTAGTAGTAGTAGTAGTAATAGTAGTTGTAGTAGTAGTAGTAAAGTAGCAATATTAAGACTATTGTTATTGTAATTATTTATTATTGCCGAGTTTTTTCGTAATATTATCATTTAAGTAGTAACAATCATCGTCATCAGTGTTACCAATATTATACCATCAGTAACACCAACTAGAATATTCCCCCAACGCTCTCTGATAAACGTTTCCTCATTCATTTCAGTAAAAAAAAAAATATATATGTATAATATTACCTGAGAAATTCTAAATGTCTATGTGAGGTATTTCATATTTTCAGACATATATAGCCATGAGTTTTACTTGTGTGTTGCTGACATTTACAACTTTCAATGGGATTTTTTCTTTTGGTGATGGTTATGGTGATGAGTAGTGGTAATGGTGGTGAGTAGTGGTAATGGTGGTGAGTAGTGGTGATGGTGAAATGGTGGTGAGTAGTGGTGGTGGTGGTGGTGAATAGTGATGGTGGTGGTGGTAGTGGAGAGTAGTGGTAATGGTGGTGAGTAGTGGTGATGATGAAATGGTGGTGAGTAGTGGTGGTGGTGAATAGTGGTGGTGATGGTGGTGGTAATAGTAGAGCCGAGTCTCAGATAGTCACATATCTCACCCAGGTAATTACATGAGATACAATCAGCTCCACCACCGCAGGATGTTGAGTGCTGGGTGCTTATTGCTGGGTGTTTCATGCTGGGTGCTTAATTGCTGGGTGCTTGTTGTTAGGTGCTGGGTGCTCATTGCTGGGTGTTCCTTGCTGGGTGCTTACAAGTAATTCTGTGGTCCTACAGGTAACTCTATGGTCCTACAGGTAACACTACGCTCCTACAAGTAACACTATGCTCCTACAAGTAACACAATGCTTCTACAGGTAACACTATACAGGTAACACACTAATGAAGACTCACCTCCTATGGTTTTACAGGTGAGAACGACTCTACCGCCCTCCAGGTAAGGACCGGCGGCGCCCTCCACGACAGATCCACTCTCGTCCGTGACCACAGCGGGCGACGGAGGCACTGAAGAAGTACACGCATATACATGAACTCATATAGCTTCTGGGACAACTTATACTCTCACTTCATTTAAATGGCTGAGGAATACAGGGTGTCCATAAATGATTACCCTGATTAATACATGAGAGAATACTGTTTCTAGGGTATTTATGGACACCCTGTATTTCTCTAATAATAAGCGGAAGGAAAAGGTTGATGTGAGAAGTCAAGGTTAAGAAAAAATATAAATGAAGCTTCGATTATTTTAACTTTTCATGGTAATAAAACTGAGGAAGGTATAAATATTTGAGAATTATAAGTAAGTGTGGATACCGTGTGGATTATTAACTAGGGTAAGTTCTTGTAGATTCTGTTTTTTTTTCTAAGGGAATGTTTAACGTAGCCTCGAGTATTACAGCTAGAAAAAGATTGTTTACTTGTCAGAATATGATGCTTCTATTTCTCTCATGGCTTCACTAGTAGACAATGAAAAGTCAGACTTATGTTTATCTTTTTGTCGTACGTTTTAAGGATAATCGTCCCATTCAAGCAAAAAAAAAAAAAAAAACACAATGGTGAAATTTTTGTGCCAAATATAAACATCCCAACTCTCAAATGTTGTTCCGGCAGACGGTGGAAAGATACACAAACAAGCAAACAAACGGACGGAAGCGACTGTTTTATTGTTCTTGTGGTTGGTAAAAATGTTTTCTAAAAGTACATGTAAACATTTCTTGTCTAGTGCACACTCGGTCTGGTGTAGACAAACTCGGCCATTATCCGCTGTGGTTTGGCGTCAGCAGTCAGACACTTGTGGGGAGGACTATTCCCTTATGTTAAGTGGTGACGTGGCTGGGGGGTAAATCCTCGAGAGAGAGAGAGAGAGAGAGAGAGAGAGAGAGAGAGAGAGAGAGAGAGAGAGAGAGAGACTATAAGGGAGGTGGTGTGACGCACAATTCACTCTCAGTAAAGGCTGCCACATGACTTATGCAGACAACAGTGGGTTCTGGTCCTCTGGTCACATGTGCCGGCCTCTCATACATGGACGTCTCAGCTGGCAGTCAGTCGATCCGAAAATTTTTGTTATGACCAAAATGGGAACGAATTTTTAGTACCTTGAAGATGCGAGAAGAACTGCTGTAATGGTAACGAATATTGAAGCTAACGTTGAAATAAGAGAAATAAGGGAAAACTGTTATTTAAAAGTACAATGAAATTAAATATAAATAAATATGTAATTGGAGAAGATGATGTTGGAGGAGGTGAACAAAGACTTACCAATAACAGCCAAGTGGACGGTGGAGGTCTTGGAGGGCCCGTGTTCGTAGTCAACCCTACAGCGATAAGTGTCCTGGTCTCCTGATCTTACTGGTCTCACTCTCAGGCTGGGGGGATTCACCTTCAGATCAAACTGTGCCCGTTGACCAAACACCGTCTCATCGCTCCAGTGTCTCCCGCCCGTCTGTCGCAGGTCGTAGCTGTTCATGACACACACATACATACATACATCAGTAAAGACATCAAGTAAACGTCAAGGTAGGAACATTCTATTGAACATTAAGACCCATGGATGAATGACTTTATTGAACACAGTACCAGACACTATCCGTAAACACCTGTATGTCATAAAAAGATACCACATTACCACTGATAACTCGACTAAGACAGCTCTATAAGACGATTAATACAACACAACAGTTTATAGAGACAGTAAACACACTATTATAATTAAGTCGTCAACTTCACCTTGAAAGATCAAACTTACACTAAAAATCAATTTATCAACTGAGGTGATTTTTGTATTTATTTTTTCAACTTGAGAGACAATGTGTACTCTCTAGATCAGACAAGTGACCCATTCTCAAGTTAGTTTTGCTTATTACAATGTGACTAACAGAGACACTTATATGAAATTTAACTTAACAATATACCTATGCCTTACAATTCAAGTTATTATAAATTATATGTTTTGATGGGAATATGTTAGAGAATAAAGGAATAACATATGCAAGAAATATAAAGAATGAAGGGGAATAATATAATAAGTCCAGATAATTGGATCTTGCACAGGGTAGGTGAAGGAGAGGGGGGTTGGAGGGGGGGGTATTGGGGTGAGGGTTAGGGGTTGGGGGTTGGGGGGGTTGGGGGTTGGGGGTTGGGTGGGGATGGGGGGGGGGGTTGTTGTAGGGGTCTAATAAAGGATAACGTGTTGCAACTGGGATTAGAAATTACCTCTCCACTACGGGTCATTATCCTTCCAGTAAAGTTAATTAAACCATTAAGCTGAGTTAACCCTTCCAGTTTGCTAATTGAACCCTACAGTAAAGGTAAGGTAATCTTTAAGGGTTAATTTCGTTTCTAAAAATGGTTAATTAAAACCCCCAAGATGAGTTAATTTACGGGCAAGTTGAGTTATTTTTTCCAGATAGGTAAATTATTCCTCCCTGTCAAGTGAATTAGTTAGTTACGTATTAACTAGTAGTAGTAGTAGTAGTAGTAGTAGTGGTAGGAGTAGTAGTGGTAGTAGTAGTAGTAATAGTAGTATCTCTATAATAAACAGTGACGTCAGGTGTAGTAGTGAAAATATTGTGTGTGTGTGTGTGTGTGTGTGTGTGTGTGTGTGTGTGTGTGTGTGTGTGTGTGTGTGTGTGTGTGTGTGTGTCTAAAGGTAAGAACCGTACTAACAAAACCCTTCCCAATTCCAATCTAATTAACAGAATCGAATTGGATTTATTTTTGTTCTACTTTACCTTCAAAAACTCCATATACAAAAAACAAAACAAAAATTGGTTCCCATATTTTCGAAACCACAACGATAAGAAAATTACTAATGATACATCAGTCCTACCTGTCTCCCTCATCGATTACCTATAATGGCTCTTTAATAACAGGTAGATGCGATTAATATCATCAAATATTCGAGTTATGTTTAGTTATTGATTCCTGCTTCTCTAGGTTCTCGCCCCCCCTCCTCTCCCCCCACCCACACGTGACTGAATAATTCCCCTTCCTTCACCTCCCGTATCAACAAGGGTTATTTAAGGTGGTCAGGGTACCCCCCCCCCCTTCCTCCTCCTTCTCCTCCTATCATCTTTCTCTCTCTTCTTTCTCCTCTTCTTTATCTTGTTCCATATCCTCCCTATCCCCTCTTTATGTTTCCTTCCTCTTCTTCCCTCTTCTCTTTATCTTCTCTTCCCTTCCCTTCCTTCTCCTCCTCCTCCTCTTTCTCTTCCATTTCTCCTTCTCTTTCTCTCCATCATCCTTCTCCTCCTCCTCCTCCTCCCTATTGACACGTGACATAATGAAGACTATCCCTCCTCCCATCCATCCCATCCCTTGATATAACAAACTGCTCATCCAAGACCACTTACCCCTTTATCCCTAACCCCGACATAGAGATTAGTGAGCTGCGCCTTCATTCATCTTGTCTCCCCTCCCTCCATCCCTCCTGGACACACACAGCTTGACCAACAACAACCCCTTTATGGTATAGATTTAATGGTCTCTCTTACCCCTTATTAGCCCCCTTAAGCACACATACACAGCTTACTATTAGCGTCCCTTCCTACACCACCCAGCTTAACCTCAGGGCACATACACCACCCAGCTTAACCTCAGGGCACATACACCACCCAGCTTAACCTCAGGGCACATAAAGTTTAGTTTAGTATTGTTATGTGAGTTTGTTTTTTTTTGTTTCGTGTAAATTTCCAAGAAAGGATTGATAAGGTTGATTTGTGAGCTACTGATGGTGACAGTGCGTCCGTCCCTAAGATAGTGAAAAACCTGACTGATTTTCCACCCCTCAACCAGCCAATCAAAACCACACTAGTAGGAGTGACATAGTGGTGTGGGTTGCCCGTCCCCCCCCAAAAAAAAAAATCGAACTTTAACTACCTTACACTTTTACAGGATAAGTTACTTAATTAATTCATATTCAAGCATACGGTATATATACAGTGTGACAATAAGCATAGTGGAGATAATATATAACAGATTCAATGTTTACAGAGGTAATTTAAATGATAGAAATATGTTAATTTTTTCAGGTTTTCGATTGCCTTTAACTCATCCTCACCCTAGAGCTTTTTGATTAAAGATTCTAAAGTCTCACAGATTTCTCGAGTACCAGGAGTCTAAGTAGAGGAAGTCAGGAGTCTTATCTTCACATACACATTACATATACTTTACGTTACATAATCTGGTAACATAAACATTTCAGCCAAAAAAATATGTTAAAGATCAGTTTGAATAATTAATCTCAATACGTTATAAACATAATGTACTTCACTATTTTTACCTCCCACGACTTAACAAGAGGTAACGGTGACTTAATTAACAGGAGGTAACGGTGAAAGTAGTTCCCAGGTAGCAGTCAGCTTATAAGCAGTGATGAGAGACTGAGCAACACCTTTACCTGTTCATTACCCTCTTTTGATTTCACACGATACCTGACCTTCTCCCCTCCTCTCACCTGTACCCCCCCAAGAAACATCTGCTGAAGACCGTGTGATGCCAAATTAAGCTGATTGATAATTATTAATAAGATACGTGTGATACTTACCTGTACATGTTAAGGTGGGAAATGTTTATAAAGGTAAAGGGAATCTGTACGTCTGGAGAGTCTTAATTGGATGCTTAATGAGATGCTCGGTCACCTTACCTAAGTGGCGTCACTCAGGTAAATTTCTACACTTTTCGTCAGTTTCATCGGGACTTTTGTGTGTCTCGTCTCCCAAAAATCACACAATAATGATTTTTTTGGGGTCGTTATCATCCCACCTTCATCCGTTATCATCCCAGTATCATCTATTATCATCCAAGCTTCATCCGTTATCGTCCTAGCTTCATCCATTACCATCCTATTATCATCAACTCTCATGCCAGTATCATCCATTATCATCCAAGTTCATCAATTATAATCCCAGTATCATCCATTATCATCCAATTATCATCTCAGCATCATCCATTAACTCTCACGATTACCCATTAACTCTCTGGTAATTTATTAAGTAACTTGTCTTTATATTCAACCAAGAGCATCCCAATACCACCACTACCTCCATTTTTTCCTTCACAATTCTACTTAAACAATATATATTTTTTAACAGATTTTCCCTACGAATATTCCGAGCACCAGACCTCTTTACCTTTAGATTTTGAGAAATTAGCATGAAAATAAATTCTATTACCATTTCATTGGCCTAAATCACTGGACCATTTAGCGAATTCTCTCTCCCAGAAAGTTATGCAAATCATTTACAACTGAATGTATCTTTGAGGTGGGAATAATCTCAATGTTTTAAAATATATTCCAATTGAGTTAGCCAGGCAGGTATGGTGATCACCGCCGTATCAATAGAGCCTGAACTGAGTTAAGTAACAAAAGTTGAACAGGGAAGGAAAGTTGGTTGAAGCTTTGATGTGAGGCGAACCAGTTTGAGAGAGCTCGGCCGCCCACTACACGCCGGGGCTTTGATGAGGATGATGGTAGGTAGGATGTGTACACGCTAACTAAAGGGACAGCTGGACGGATACGGGCACAGATAGTGATGAATAGATAGTGACTTACATTGATTAGGCACAGGTAGAGATAGACAAACAGGTGGATTCGAACCGGATACACGGTAAAGAGAGAGAGAGAGAGAGAGAGAGAGAGAGAGAGAGAGAGAGAGAGAGAGAGAGAGAGAGAGAGCGGGGGGGGGGGGGGGTGTGGGGCCCATATTGACCTGGGTTAACCTAAGGCGTTGCACCCTAAGTCAAGTATCCCGCTAAATATATCCATCCAGGGTTATTAACGTAATCGCCTTAATAACAAGTTCGCTACCATCTATGGACAGCCTCACGCGAGACTCAAAGCTCATTATTTTCTTCTGTGTTTTAGGTACGAAATTCCTCTAATTCCTTTATATATATTTGTGATATTGTTGATACGAGTACGGAATAAAATGTATCGGTATCATGTAGGTGTTGACAGTACACCCAGCAACTGCGATCAATATACCCCACCTCTATGTTTGCTACACCCGATCCTCTTTGCCTACTACACCCTACACCTGTTCACTACAGAGGACATCAATAATGAGATACAACAGTGGATCAGCTGTGCATGAGAGAGGCATTTGGTTAACTGTGTACTCGTGTCTTCAGCTGTGAGGAATTGAAACTATCAACGAGGCTACGGAATTTTCACCAGCATAATCATCCGAGTCGGTTGGGGAGGCAGAGGAACAATGTCAGTATCCTCACTGACACCAACTGTAAGAGCATCACTGGCCACATTGCTCAGGACGGCATGGATGACAGGAGAATACGAAAGCAGCTGGCTCTGCTTTTGCCACGCGAGAGGATGCAAACCCTGGAGGTTGATCGTGTACACGCCATGGTGGACAACCACTAGTGGAGTTGGAAAGACGCTGCAGCCGCCCCTCCCGCACTAGACGTAGCCCTTCACACATGTAACCTCTGCAGCCGACCCTATCGATCGCATATTGTTCTCTGGAAACACGTTAGAGCTCACCAATAAAGATGAAACCAGTTTACCATCTATATCCTCGACTTTGGGTGACAACAAAGAGAGGTGGTGTGGTGATGGTGGTAGTGGTGTCACTAACGTGTTGGCTGGACCCCTTAACAGAGAGATAGAGACAGCAGAGCCGCTCCTCAAAGCTATAATGGTCACTGGGAGACTCATAAATCCGCTGTAATTGCGTCCCCCTCCAGCTCACCCTGCGAGTCTCTTCGTTTATAACCAAACAGCGTATCATGATGCAGCTGATGACGTATTCCACACATATATAGATTTTCAGAAGCACAGGACCTCTTGTGTAATAACCAGTCACTTATTGGGAGAAGTTATGTTTTGTTCTTAGGCCGTGTCCTTTGGGAACAAGCACGAAAACTCTGCATTGACGTATATCTGACTCCCACCCAATATAAACACACACACACACACACACACACACACACACACACACACACACACACACGCACACAGAGCTACACTGTCAGACTCAAAGTACTAAAGGTTATTTGGTAGTATTTTGTAGTAGAGTGAATGTGAGAGTGAGGGAGAAAGACAGAGAGAAGAAGTGAGAGCCATGGATGTTCTCACTGCGAAATACTACGTCTCCTTTAAATATATTCTCCATTATTTAGGTGTTTAATATTAACTGATAAGAGATAATATTCGAACTCACGGGTATGACATCGTTATCGTGGCAACATCCATTACCATATGTCATGTTAATTAAGAGAACCTTCAGGAACAGGTATTTTCCCTTATACGATTTACATACTTCATTTTTTTTTTTTTTGGAATCTCAGTTAAGTCAGTGAGGAAATATATTGTTATACGTGGATCTCGATTTACTTACTGTTATAAATTCTATTGAGTTATTTATCTTTTTTCTCCTCTCCCACCTTCCCACACTTTTCACCTCTGCTAAAAACTCGAAACTTTTCTCGTTTTCGCTCGAGATATGTACCCTAAGCCTTTACCCAAACTTTCAATTAACTTGGGCTTTGCGCTTCCCCGAAACTCTCTTAGCACGGTTCATAATCTTCGTCTGCTTATACTTGCTAGTTCCATCCAATTTTTTGCTCATATTTACTTTGTCGCCAATTTGGAATTAATTGTTTTTTATTGATTTTTACACACATACGCATGCACACACACACACATACACAAGTGCATGTGCACATAAAAACACACACACATACACACACACACACACACACACACACACACACACACACACACACTCGTATTTTTCTTTCTCTCTTACACTAACTACCTGTACCTGTCCCTCATTACCTTTAGTCCAGGAATCTTAATATCCGGTAAATTAATTTTTCCTTTTACGACCAGCAGTGAAGGTGTGGGCGTAGTAGTTCGTGTCTCTGTCTGCAGCCATAAACAAAGTGTAATGGCGAGTGTAAGTGAGAAATGGAGCGAATTGAAAGTGAATGTCTTGTTTTCGTTCTGTTTTCTGGCCAGATCTATATACACTGGGAGTTATACCAAGTAGCTAAATCTTGTGTAATGTACGAGGGTTCAGGTGGAACTAACGACGGTGTTGTGCTGCCGGTGAGCAAATGGTCCAAGTAACTTGTCAGGGCAGAGCCAAATGACTACACCGACTTGGAAATAATTTTTTGATCCAATAATATTGTTTTCTATGGCCAAGTGATATTATATATGTTTTGAATTTGTTAGTTTTATTTGATATATAAAAAGAAGAAGAAGTAGTGTGGCTTTATCTTATTCTTTCCTTTTATTTATGTAGTGATAAATAAGGATTGGATGGAGTATCAGTGACGGTGAAAGTAATTAACTATCAATAATGTAATTCTAAGTCATCTATCAGCTTGTATATTAGCATCAGCTTATGTATTAGTGGTAGTTTAGTGTTTGGTACCCTAATATGTGGTGTCAGTATAGTGTTTGGTACCCTATTGTGTGGTGGTACAGTGTTTGGACCCTAATGTGTGTGGTAGTACAGTGTATACAGCGCGGCCTCAAGCAGTACCACATAACAGGCAGCTGAAGCTCATAAGGTATATAGTTAGACTGTGCTTGTGTACTCTCTCTCTCTCTCTCTCTCTCTCTCTCTCTCTCTCTCTCTCTCTCTCTCTCTCTCTCTCTCTCTCTCAGTCTCTTTCTTTTATCAACACCGTCAAGAGGCGAAGTTTAACTAACAATAATAACTTTTTGACGACATAAACCTCTCCAAAAAAATATTACGAATATAATTTAAGTTTATCATTGATTCTCTGTTTATCTATGTCTCTAGCAGTCTCACTCACTGTCCTACAAATTTAGGTCACGTTAATGTTAGGTTAAGTTAGGTTAGGTTAGTTTAGGTTAGATTAGGTTAGAACACGTAAAAAACAGGTAAGAAGATAACATAATTCGCCGCCCAGGTGTGGAACTTATGAGCATAGGGGAGTGTTGTGATGGCGGTACACAGTATAATGTTGACTTGGTTCCTCCTGCCTCTCCGGGAGTTGTGGTCAAACTCTCCACCAAACTTCCGGATGAGAATGTCAAGTCTCGTCTTGGCAAGTTCATATAATTATATTATCTTGAAATTAATTAACAACTTGCAATAGGAGGTTTGCCGATACTATAATTACTAGCTAATACTCTGTGTGTGTATGTGTGTGTGTGTGTGTGTGTATGTGTGTGTGTGTGTGTGTGTAAATCAGCGGGCAAGTATATATATAGATTTCCTATTAGTCAACATATTCCTTATATTATCATGCAGTGAAATATGCCACACCTACACGCAAAATTCATGCTTACCCTCTTACGAAAAACCACACCTAATGTTCACTACCTCGTAAATCATCCAAAGTAATCAATACAGTTTTACTTGTATTTTACACATTAAGTAACTGAGCCGTGGTACATAATTCCTGGGTTTTGAGGGATAAGCATCTAACTAAACCTCATAACACCAATGACGTTTACGAGCAATACAGATTAACATTGTTTTTACGGGTATAACTATTGGACAGACAGACAGACAGACAGACAGACAGACAGAATACACACACACCAATGGGGACAGGTTTTAAGACTGTCCTACTTTGTCTTATATCTGAAGACCAAAGAGACGTGAAAAAATATATATATACCCCCTCCATTGATGTCTCCCTATTCCAAGAGAACCACTTTAGTCTTCGGGAGAGGCAGAGAGCCGTGTATATCTTTATCCTTCACTTTACTGAGTTGCTGCTATCAGGGAATGTTGTGGTACTTCCCTGGGTCCAAAACCATCATTCCCCTATTGGTCAGGAGGGTCTTATGTTCCACACTGTTTGGCAAGAACGTCCAGCCGTTTATATTTGTGAGAGAAGAATCATTCTATCTGATCGTTCTTTTTATATATTATTATTTTTTTATTTGTGTATAGTGGATTAAAATATTATAGGACGTTGTTTTCATTATACATTGAGTCTAAATGTTTATGTCATATATTTTTGTTTCTTGTTTTGATTGTAATTGGTAAACTCGTGCTTGTGGATAAATTCATTTTAATTGTTTTTGTATTTATTAATAACTCTCATGTGGGGTCAGTATTTTTCAGATGTTGTAGTTATGATTTTGTTGGTATGCGTAAATACTTTTAGATTATCGTAGTGGCTTGGTAAGTATTAGTTGTGTAAGTATTGCGTCTTTCTGTGTATAAAATGAATAACAATACAGCGTGAATGAATAACAAATAAAAACTAGATTAATCTTCATCTCTGACCACAATAGTAGTAAAAATTATTCACAATTTTAGACCAATAAAGAAATGAGTTTTGTTTCACCATTGGTCCATAGAAAACGGAATTAACGTGAAGTAACATATATTCTGTTTTCATTAGTATCTGCCTTTACCTTTTGACCCCCTCAAATCAATGGATATATTCTAGTACAAAAGAATTATATACCGCTAAAAATATCACCATTGACAGACAAAAAAACAAACAATGAACTACTGGAATGAAAGCAATATACCTTTATTCTGAGTTTAGTTTTGGTCGGGGTTTAAAAGACCTATAGTTTTGTACGATAGTAGCGATAGAGGCGTTACAGCATTAAATACAAATACGAGTTTCGCTTCACTTGACTTAACAATCAATCGGACATCAGGATTTTTTGGGAGGCGTTAATTAAGTGATTTAGTTTCCGATGGATTCATGGCTCATTGGAACCCTCCCTAACTTTTACAGTCTCTCTCTCTCTCTCTTTCTCTCTCTCTTTCTCCCTTAAAGTACTAATGTTTGAAGTACCCCCCCGACTCTCTCTCTCTCTCTCTCTCTCTCTCTCTCTCTCTCTCTCTCTCTCTCTCTCTCTCTCTCTCTCTCTCTCTTCCTCCTCCTCATCCTCATTCTTTCTATCTTCCTCTTCTTCCTCCTCCTTTACCTCCTTCGCTCTATCTTTCTCTTCCATCATCCCCCTCCTTCCACCACCTCCACACTTCTCCACCATCTTCCTCTCACCTCCTCCACTCTTCATTCTCTTCCAACCTCCTTTCCACCCACATCCACCCTCTTCCTTCACCTTCCTCTTCCATCCTCCCCTGTCTCGTCTCCCACCTTCCTCTACTCTCCACCTCGATTATCCACCTCCTCCTCTCATCTACCCACTTCCTCCACTCTCTTCCACCCACTTCCACCCTCTTCCTCCATCGTCTTCCTCCATCCTCTTCCAACCTCCTCTTCACCCCTCAGTAATTTTTTTTTTTTTTCTCTAATGGTTGATTGGGTCTTGGAGCTCCGGCGTTGTGAAAGGTAGTCTCTTTTTTTTATGAGACTGCGTTCCATCATCCTCTGGCGGCCTGTGATAACATGCCGTAAAGCCACCCGCCACCCCGCCGCCCGCCACCCCTCCTCTATGGCCGTGGCAGCCACAGATACCAAGATTTATATTTACAGTTCATTTAATTAATTGCCGGAGTGAGGGAAGGCAGGCGAAAAGGTGGATAGAAGGAATGGAGGGAGGGGAGGGAAGAAAGGAGGGATGGAGGGAAGGAAGGAGGGATGGAGGGATGGAGGGAAGGAGAGAGGAAGTGAAGAATGGAGGGAAGGTGGAACCTGACATCCCAGTAGTCCGGTAATTTTGTTTTGGCTGTAGCGACGACCAATGGAAGTCGGTTAATTCACTAAGAGGAACTACACTGTGTGATAATGATGAACCATACGGTGTGGCTATGGGAAGGTTTACATGGTGTGGCTATGGGAAGGTTTACATGATGTGGCTATGGGAAGGTTTACATGGTGTGGCTATGGGGAGGTTTACATGGTGTGGCTATGGGAAGGTTTACACAGTGTGGTTATGGGAAGGTTTACACAGTGTGGCTATGGGAAGGTTTATACAATGTGGTAAGGTAAAGATTTACACGGTGTGTCTATGAGAGAAATATCACGATGTGGCTACAAACTCAAATTAAATTCTCTTCCAGAAAACAAAAAAAACATTAATTTTCCCTCACTTATTATTCAGGTCGTTCATGGACTGCGATGGGATGCTATTAATGCATTATCTGTGTGAGCACTACAAGCGTATCTACTAGTGGCACATGATATCAGGGCTTCCCGAAATTCCATCTGCATAATTAGTGGTAGGAAATTCTTTTTATAATTCTTTTTATCGGTGTACAGGTAACTTGGATTATTTTGCGATTTTAAGTTTGGCATTCATGATTTGGATGGAGTATTATTATGCGATTATAATTTTCATTTTCTCGGAGAATCTGATATTATTTTTTTATAATCCTAACCTGATTCCATGGATAAGTGAAAATAATAAAATAATATAAAGGTAAAATAAAATAAATCCTACAGAATATAACATAACTCGTATTTATTTTGGCTTGAAACCTAACCCCTATTCCTCTTTGGTTTACATAATCGTAGTTTTATGTTTTCGCCAGGACGAGCGTACGTAAAAAAAATAATCTTCTTTTCAGTACCTTTATAGAACTTCGTTGCCGTTGTATTAAAATTCACTCAGTTTTGATATTAAAATCCGTAAAGCGAACTGAATATACCTTTATTAAATCCGTAATATGAATAATCAATACAGTTATTAGCGTATGATGTAAAGCCTTCATTATATATAAATCATAAAACAAATAAAAAAACCCATACCTTAAAAATATCAACAAATGCAAATTAATATAAACCACATTTAATTTAAAGTGTGAGTAAACTTAACATATTCGTCAGTAGACTTCTGCGTGTTGGTCTAATGTTAACTTAAGTACATGTATATTACAACGAGAGGGTTTACAGCCGTGATCATAACCATCAGGGGACATTTAAAAGTCATTAGGATCATTTTATGTTCCCCGAGCATCAAACAGCAGTAGCAGGGTCGGTGGTGGTGGTTGTGGTGGCGAGATAGTGAAACGTGGCAGCCTGCGACCGTAGACTTTATCATCGACTGCTTACACGAATACATGGGTAACGTACGCTCTCTCTCTCTCTCTCTCTCTCTCTCTCTCTCTCTCTCTCTCTCTCTCTCTCTCTCTCTCTCTCTCTCTCTCTCTCTCTCTCTCTCTCTCTTTCTCTCTCATTATACTTAATATACCTGCATCTTAGTAACATTGTTGACGTTGCTCTGAGGACAGTCTTGTCTTATTATGAAATCTACTTAGAAGAATATTAGAGCAGCGTAGGAAAAGTTTTAGGGTGGTTAAATGATCTCAAACCCTCATTACAATATCACATGACAACAAAGGACACATTAGTCTACACAGGAGAGGCTGGAGGCCATTAATAGTGGTATAAGTTGTAGTAGTACTTGTAGTAGTAGTAGTGCTATCTGGAGAGTCTGATATGTTCTCTTATCTATTTTAATATTGTTACTCACTTTTTATTTCCATCTCTAAGTGAAGAAAGCGATTATTTTTATTTATTTTTTCTCGTGGAGGATAAATTTTCTCAGGCGGTTTTCTTTGTGGGTCCACTGCCTATTAACGTGGTGTGCCTCTTCCACCAATGTTGAGAGCACTCGACTTGGTAATGAGATTTCACGTTTAAATACACCTACTTCAAGTAATTATAATTCCTTACTGCATCTCACACACAAACACAACACACAAACACAAACACACACAAACACACACACACACACACACACACACACACACACACACACACACACACACACACACACACACACACACACACACACACACACACACACACACACACACACACACACACACACACACACACACACACACACACACACACACAGACACACACACACGCACACAAAAATGATTGTGTTCAGTACAATTAAAAGTAAAGGTGAGTATGCAACATGTTTATGGTGATACTTACGTTACATATAGCTGCTTAAAACATAGTGAATATCTATGGAATATGTCATAGTAAACTGAGTCATCTTCACGAGGGGTCTCTCAATACACGGTGATCGCGGCTCCACTTCCATGGTGTAAATCATCCATTTTGTCTTATATTAACTGATGATTGATAAATGGTACCAATAAACCCAGGCAGGAGTGCTGGTAGTAGTTATAGAGTGGAGTGATGGTTGTGGGGTGGTAGTGGAGTGGTGGTTGTGGGGTGGTAGTGGAGTGGTGGTGGTGGGGTGGTAGTGGAGTGGTGGTTGTGGGGTGGTAGTGGAGTGGTGGTTGTGGGGTGGTAGTGGAGTGGTGGTGGTGGGGTGGTAGTGGAGTGGTGGTAGTGGGGTGGTAGTGGAGTGGTGGTAGTGGGGTGGTAGAGGAGTGGTGGTGGTGGGGTGGTTGTGGAGTGCTGGTAGTAGTTATAGAGTGGAGTGGTGGTAGTGGGGTGGTAGTGGAGTGATGGTTGTGGGGTGGTAGTGGAGTGGTGGTAGTGGGGTGGTAGTGGAGTGGTGGTGGTGGGGTGGTAGTGGAGTGGTGGTTGTGGGGTGGTAGTGGAGTGGTGGTAGTGGGGTGGTAGTGGAGTGATGGTTGTGGGGTGGTAGTGGAGTGGTGGTGGTGGGGTGGTAGTGGAGTGATAGTTGTGGGGTGGTAGTGGAGTGGTGGTAGTGGGGTGGTAGAGGAGTGGTGGTAGTGGGGTGGTAGTGGAGTGGTGGTGGTGGGGTGGTAGTGGAGTGGTGGTAGTGGGGTGGTAGAGGAGTGATGGTTGTGGGGTGGTAGTGGAGTGGTGGTTGTGGGGTGGTAGTGGAGTGGTGGTAGTGGGGTGGTAGTGGAGTGATGGTGGTGGGGTGGTAGTGGAGTGGTGGTAGTGGGGTGGTAGAGGAGTGGTGGTAGTGGGGTGGTAGTGGAGTGGTGGTGGTGGGGTGGTAGTGGAGTGGTGGTAGTGGGGTGGTAGTGGAGTGATGGTTGTGGGGTGGTAGTGGAGTGGTGGTTGTGGGGTGGTAGTGGAGTGGTGGTAGTGGGGTGGTAGTGGAGTGATGGTGGTGGGGTGGTAGAAGAGTGATGGTTGTGGGGTGGTAGTGGAGTGATGGTGGTGGGGTGGTAGTGGAGTGATGGTGGTGGGGTGGTTGAGGAGTGATGGTTGTGGGGTGGTAGTGGAGTGATGGTTGTGGGGTGGTAGTGGAGTGGTGGTTGTGGGGTGGTAGTGGAGTGGTGGTAGTGGGGTGGTAGTGGGGTGGTGGTTGTGGGGTGGTAGTGGAGTGATGGTTGTGGGGTGGTAGTGGAGTGGTGGTAGTGGGGTGGTAGTGGAGTGGTGGTAGTGGGGTGGTAGTGGAGTGGTGGTTGTGGGGTGGTAGTAGAGTGGTGGTTGTGGGGTGGTAGTGGAGTGGTGGTAGTGGGGTGGTAGTGGAGTGGTGGTAGTGGGGTGGTAGTGGAGTGGTGGTAGTGGGGTGGTAGTGGAGTGGTGGTAGTGGGGTGGTAGTGGAGTGGTGGTAGTGGGGTGGTAGTGGAGTAGTGGCAAGGTTGTTTGTTTCTGTGTTGTGTTTTTGTGTTTTAAATCAAAATAGAGTGAAACAAATATTGCCTTAAGAGTTAGTGAAGCTGAGTATTTACTTATTTAATTATTCTCTTAACTAAAAGAATTCTGGCAGTGTGCTGGAGAGTTCACCCTTTTTCAGATACCCAATCAATGGTGAGTGTCAAATCATTCTTATCTTACTACTGCCAACACTATTACATCACTCATTTATATTTATTCCCTCAATAGATTGTATAAAGTTCTATAGTCTGTGGAAAAATTTCCCCTCTAGACGATGGCATCTAAGAGCACTAGAAATACCCTTATCTAGTTTACTTTTGTTTGTTACATAGTTGTTGTCTGCAAGATGTCCCCCTGTCCCCCTTATCTATCCAGTGTGTCCTTATGTATGTGACGTCCGTTGTCTTTCTGTGTGTGTGTGTGTGTGTGTGTGTGTGTGTGTGTGTGTGTGTGTGTGTGTGTGTGCTTTATCTACTGACTGAGTGAATGATGGATTCTTATCAAAACAATGTTAGTCTTATCCACATGGTAGTTTAATTGTGTTTATAGTAGTCAAGGTTTAGTGGTTACGTGTTGCCATGCCTTACTGGACAGTATACGAGGGGTGATAAAACCTGGCATGGAGGAACATAAGTACTAAGATTATGACAGGAGTGGAGGATATGATGGTGGTGGTGATGGTGTTAGTGGTAGTGATGGTATTAGTGGTGATGGTGGTGTTGGTGGTGGTGGTGGAGGTGGAGGTGGTGGTGGAGGTGGTGGTGGTGGTGGTGGTGGTGTTAATGGTGGTGGTGGTGATGGTGGTGATGGTGGTGATGGTGGTGGTGATGGTGGTAATGGTGGTGGTGATGGTTGTGCTTGTGATGATGGTGATAGTGGTGGTGATGGTGGTGATGGTGGTGATGGTATTGGTGCTAGATATTGCGATACCACAGTCTTGATCGCCATAGCAGCAGCAGCAGCAGCAGCAGCAGCAGCAGCAGCAGCAGGGGCGTGGTAGAGGAAACCGCCCTGGCCTCATGCCAAGTGGAGCCAGCGTGACGGTATGATATGGCTTATTGCGGTGGTGGTTGATGGTGGTAGTAGTGGTGGTGGTAGCGATAGTGGTTGGTGATGGTGGTGGTTGTAATGGTGTTAGTGGTGATGGTTATGGTGTTCGCGGTGATGGTAGTAATAGTAGTAGTAGTTATGGTAATAATGATAGTGATGGTTCTGTTGGTGCTTGTGGTGCTGGTGATGATTTTGATAGTGTTAGTGGTGGTGGTGGTGATGGTACTGGTTTAGCGGTGTTAGGTAGTGGTGATGATATTAGTGATAGTGAGAAGAAGAAATGGTACTAATCAACCTCGTGTACAACAAATTCTCTATAATTCACAAACTAAATTCCATATTTTGACTTACCATTAGGAGAAAGTAAACATCGCCTTAGGATCAAACAAATATAACCTTCCATACCGTACTTTACCATCACCTCAATCAGCGTGGGAGGAGAGCACACACCTTGTCAAATGACTCTCGAGATTCTTTACATTAATTCATATTTATTCACGTTTCATACATTGTTATTGACTGTATAACTCTACAATGAATGATACACTCAAGACTCAATATCTAGTAGAATATAAATCCAAAATTGTTTCTCCAGTCGCTGTTTTTACGACAAGAGAAATAATTTTAAGAGTAATGTGTAGCGTTAGAGGCATATTATAATGAATAACTCCTAAAGAAATTACACATTCCTTACCTACCTGGCCTACGGTGAGAAAGGTGACATATGATAATTAATTACTGCCGATGAGATGCTTTGATGGATAATAACCAAATTAGTTTCGAGACTATATAATTAATTACCATGGTCTGTATTATAATAGTTGTATATAATTGTTGTTCTGGTAGCATAGTTATTTTTGTTTTCATTAGTGATTCTTTCTCTGAGTTTATATAAGTAACGACTGTTTTTTTTTATGATGCTTCGTTTGTATGTCTGTCTGCTGCTAATATGCTGATGGTGGTGGTGGTGATGATGATGATGATGATGATGATGATGATGATGTGGTATCAAAACAGCTGTAATCATCATAGGTTTGGATGTAGTAGTAGTAGTAGTAGTAGTAGTAGAATGAGTAGTAGTAGTAGTAATAGTAGTAATAGTAGTAATAGTAGTAGTAGTAGTAGTAGTAAGCACAGGGTACTAATTCTCCTGGCCTCCTGCCAAGTCAAGCCTCGTGACGGGATGAAAAGGCTTACGTGGTGGTGATGGTGGTTGTCGTTGTGCTAATGGTGGTGGTGTTGGTGGATGTTGATAGTAGTTGTCGTGATGGTGATGATGGTGATACTAATAGAAGAATCGCGTCTTAAAAGGATAAATTAACCTGTAATAATAACTCTTTTTTTTAATCACTGTAAACAACACCAACAACTACAAAAATAAAAACAAAAACAACCACAATAACCAAAACAACTACAATAAGAACAAAAACAACAACAGCTGGCGTGTGTCCCTGACTCAAATGACATAAATGGATTAAAACACAAAAAAAAAAAAAATGGGAAAAAGAATGTTGAATTTTACACAGTGTGAATAACATGAAACGAAATATTTTAAGGAAATTTACTAAAAAAAAAAATATATAGAATTTATTTTATCAAGACACAAGGAATTAAACTTATTTATAATTAAAATAATGAAAGGTTATAATGAAGGAAACAGCATATCAGTGTGTGTGTGTGTGTGTGTGTGTGTGTGTGTGTGTGTGTGTGTGTGTGTGTGTGTGTGTGTGTGTGTGTGTGTGTTATCTAGCTATTGTTTTCCTATGTACACAGTAACCTAATGCCCTATAGTACTCCTGAATGTTCATCACAATCTCTTAAACTTGTAGCAGTACCTTTCACAAACTTGACCTAACATAAACAGAAAAATTTCGTCTTGTTTACATAATATTTCTTTCCCGATTATTCTCATTCTGTAAACAACATCACCAGACAGGGGAAGGGGTGCGTGTGTGGGGGGGGAGGGAGGGGTGAATCTTTTTAACTCTCCTGTTTTGTTGCAAACGCCTTAAGGAAACACTGACTGAATTACTTACCCACTTACTTAATTATTTTGCTGCCTCACTCACTCACTCACTCGAAAAACAAGAAGTTGAGGGATAAAAGTAAATTAAAGTGTACAAGACGGCCCTCAAGGCTCACCTGCCAGCCAAAGTTTGTTTAACTTAGGAATTCTTATTAGTTTCTGGATCATCGTGGTATAGCGAGGGAAAATATTTAGACTTATAAACCAAAGGACACACTGTCTATTTTCTTCTAACTTTTTTACACGAAGGAAAGTAAATAAAGTTTGAACATCTCTCTTACTAGTTTTATCTCCTATTTATCGCATTACTTTGAGCTTCAGGTGTACATATGTTTAATCACTAAGGTATAAGTCCATCCCAGGTGTTAATTTTCTTATGGATTTGACAATTGATGTATTTCTGGCATCCAAACTTTGTGTTAATTTTTATGAAATATATACAATGGCAGTTTACCTTTATCACTAGAGAATTAAACTTATCACGTGAATATTTATGTAACAAACAACCTCTATTTTCTTCCCCATCTTTTACTAAGGTATTCCTATAACCCATGATTATATTGAAGGGTTTAGAGGTACTTCACTTATCTCGTTTAAACAAGCACGCATTGGATGATGATTTTTTCCCTCCCAGAGTACCAGCTTATACACCGGTCATAAACTTGAGTATGCTTCCGATCAAGGGCTAGAATACCATCCTGCTCAGCTTGACTTTAGTGTTCGTTTTGATCGTGTAAGCTGTCTAGGAGTGGTGTACAAACATAGGTTCAGTGGATAAGGTGGATCTTTTTATATAGATAGATATTTTTTTTAAGATTAATTTCTATTAGACGGGGTTTAGGGTGCTATGGATAGACTAGATCTGTAATTTTATCAGCGTCGTCTCAGGTGTTGTATTGAAGAGCCATTGTTATAGTGTAGTTTAGAAGAATGAAAACACGCCAAAAGTTCATTAAGCAATGTTCTATTTTCCAAAGTACGTAAAACCCTGTTGATGAGTAGTACTCCCCCCTCAACCCCCTTCCAAAAAAATAGAGAACATGAAACACAAAATAGAAAACTCCTGAAAACACCAGAACTCAGTAGTGTGTTGCCTTTGTAGTGAATAAACAGAGAGAATATATTTTTGGGGGGGCACAGTTTTCACGTGGGGAGGAAAACTTCAGCGAGCAGCTCATAGAAAACATACACAGCGATGCGACAGGAAAGGGAAAATGAAACTGACAAACTGGCTAACACATTTTTGTATCTACGAACTGTGTGTATGTGAGAAAAGGGGTTGGCATCAAGAGGGCAATAAACCAGGAAACGAGGAATGTTTGATAACGACGGTGCAGGGGGAAGAAAAGGGGAAAAGGGAAGATGATATTAAATTTGATCACTATAAAGTGATAAAAGTTGAAATAATATCACACTCTTGATACTATAAGGATTCCAAGTATATGCAGATATGATGATGGTAAGTTATACATATTGCGGTTACCTGTACGAAATGTGAGGGCAATGGTAACAGGAGAACACTTTGGTTACAGTGGTGAAATACTGAAACTCAAAGGTACAGTGGTTACAGGATGGATTGGTAGATACAGTGTTGACGTAGATATATATACAGATGGAAGGTTCCTTGTAGGGGGGGGGGGTCATGAGGCGTAGCTAAGGAAGGGGTAAGAGACATGTGAGAGAAGAGTGAGAGGACTTAATAGAGGGAGAGATGAGAGACATATATACGGGCAGGAACAGAAGACCTGCCTGTAGAAGGGTGCAGGTGACGCCCCTCGGTACCAGAGGACTATGATAGCCACGTCAGCCATCCCCCGCGTGGACAGGTCGCAGGGCACCTCCACCGTCTCATTGGCCAACACCGTCAGCTGAGCGAGCACTGTAAACACAACAACAAGAGTCAACAACATGACATTTCTTAACATCACAACTACAAAAACAAAAGGTGATTTACAACATTAATTTCAGGTGTGCATGTGTGATTTATCATATAGAAATTTAGCACTTTGATAACAGGTGATTTTTTACCCTATATACGTTATCTTTTTAATTGCAATAACCAAGAAAGACAACTAATTTCGTCGTGTGATTCCCTCGATTATGATTGGTTGATTTAATTAATATCTTACCTATATAATTTGTTATTTAATATGATATAATGTTAATTGCCTTAACTAATGTACTGATGAGCAATTATAAAAATGACAACAAACTAATTAATTTCAACTTTTATGTTCTCATTGATAACAAAATAGTGTTATGTATTCACCGCCTCTCTCTGTTGACTCATTCATTCACTCACTCTGCTACAAAACTCATTCACTCACTCATGCACTCACTCATACATTCACTCACTCACTCACTGACCTCACTCACTCACTGCTACTACACTCACTGACTGACTCACTCCCTGCTACTACACTACACTCACTCACTCACTCACTCACTCTGCTACCTCAGTCATTCACTCACTCATACACTCACTCATACAATCACTCACTCACTCACAAGAACAACCTACAGCACCACTTAACCTCTTCCCACCCACTTAAGATAGGGGGAGGGGAGGGGAGGGGAGGGGGGAGGGGAGGGGAGGGGAGGGGGGAGAGGGGAGGGGAGAGGGGGGGAGGGGAGGGGAATCAATGGTCATAACACTGTCTTGATTCACTTCTTATAACATCTAATCATTCTAACTCGAGTCATTGAAATAATTTTAATTGTGTTCGTCGTTGTTATAATTCATATAATCCTTACGAACTTGATTACTAACACACACACACACTAACGAACCATGATATATTAACTACCACGGTTGAGTTTATTATTGCAAGGAAAAAAATATATCAGGAATTGGAACTTAATTCACGTTTTTAGACTAAATTTGAGGGTTTAGTTAATTTATCATAGGGGTTAGTTAAGTTTATTAGATGGGGGGGGGGTTAGGGTTAGATTAGGTTATATTATCTTATGTTAGGTTAAGTCAGTTAATATTGCCAATGTAAGACAGACTGGGCACCAAGGCATGCAAAAATAAATAAATAAATAAATAAATAAAATGACCCCAAAATCATGATATCGTACGGAAGTGTTTTCGAGTCAAGGTTGAGTATAAAAAAAGACCTGGACATCCTTGGCTAAGAGGCACCAAATTAAGGAAACGTTGTAGGATAATGGCAGGAAGCAGTGAGCGGTGTTATGACTCTCTGACTCTCGTCCCTCTGTGCTCGGCTCCATCACGACCTCTCTGCCTAGGGTCAACAGGACTCTTGTTCAGGGGCACCAGACCATTAGCTCAAGGCCACAGAGAATTAGATGTTCATGGCCATCAGGGCATTAGCTTAGGGCCACAAGATCATTGGTTCAGGGCCACCAGACCATTAGTTCAGGGCCACCAGACCATTAGCTCAGGGCCACCAGACCATTAGCTTAGGGCCACCAGAACATTAGCTTAGGGCCACAAGACCATTAGCTCAGGACCACCAGATCATTAGCTCAGGGTCACCAGACATAAGCTAAGAGCCACCAGACCATTAGCTGAGGGCCACCAGACACTTGCCCAGAGCCAATAAGACTCTTGCCAAGGCCGCCAGGACCCGCGGGGCAAGTGGCTACGTCACCTGGAAAAGTCGACAGACGAGAGACAAAAAATATATATATATTACATGTCGCTCTTTACAGAGGCCCTCGGTGGTGGTGTATAGAGCTGAGGGAGGGAGGGAGGGTGAGAGGAAGGGAGGAGAGGGAAGGAGGAGAGGGAGGGAGGAGAGGGAAGGAGGTAGGGAGGGTGAGAGAGAGGGAGGAGAGGGAAGGAGGAGAGGGAGGGAGGGAGGGTGAGAGGGAAGGAGGTGAGGGAGGGAGGGTGAGAGGGTGAGAGGGAAGGAGGAGAGGGAAGGAGGAGAGGGAAGGAAGAGAGGGAGGGGGAGGGAGGAGAGGGAAGGAGGGAGGGTGAGAGGGAGGGAGGAGAGGGAAGGAGGAGAGGGAAGGAGGAGAGGGAAGGAGGGAGGGTGAGAGGGAGGGAGGAGAGGGAAGGAGGAGAGGGAGGGAGGGAGGAGAGGGAAGGAGGGAGGGTGAGAGGGAGGGAGGAGAGGGAAGGAGGAGAGGGAGGGAGGGAGGTGAGGGAGGGAGGGAGGGTGAGGGAAGGAGGTGAGGGAGGGAGGAGAGGGAGGAAGGAGAGGGAGGAAGGAGAGGGAAGGAGGTGAGGGAGGGAGGAGAGGGAAGGAGGAGAGGGAGGAAGGAGAGGGGAGGAGGTGAGGGAAGGAGGAGAGGGAAGGAGGAGAGGGTGGGAGGTGAGGGAGGGAGGAGAGGGAAGGAGGAGAGGGAGGGAGGAGAGGGAAGGAGGAGAGGGAAGGAGGAGAGGGAGGGAGGAGAGGGAGGGAGGAGAGGGAAGGAGGTGAGGGAAGGAGGTGAGGGAAGGAGGTGAGGGAGGGAGGAGAGGGAAGGAGGTGAGGGAGGGAGGAGAGGGAGGAGAGGGAAGGAGGAGAGGGAGGGAGGAGAGGGAAGGAGGAGAGGGAGGGAGGAGAGGGAAGGAGGTGAGGGAGAGGTAAAGATGACGTTTGTGAATACTACAGAGAAGGGATCAGGGACTTAACGAGAAAAATGTGTTCTGGTGCTGTTTGTGTAGTGCACTTGACCAGGCCACTAAGTATGTCCCGGGTCAGCGAGACAGAGTGGCTGACAACCATGAAGAGCAAGTCTGTGAGAGCGCAAAGGTTCATAATCCGTCGATCTCCTCGTCAGCATACACACAACAATATTCAATCTCGTGTTTCTGGGTACAGGAAATTCCTCACTCCCACGCAGGATATTGGCGAGACCTGCCTCACTCTCACACAGTCTCTCTGGAGACACCGGTCTCATTTTCACCTAAGATAATGGAGGGATCTGTTTCACTCCCACATAATAGTACAAGAGAGACCTTTCTCCCTCCAACACTGAGTAACATAGAGACCTGGCAGACTCCCAACCTTGCCATGAAAGGCTCCGACTTACCGGCACCCTCGCCAGGGTGGAGACACACCCTGGTAGCGTTAGTACCCGGGTCACCAGCGGGTCCTCACCGCCCTGCTCTTCACCTCGCCCCCTACAACTTCCTTCCCCTGGCACTACCAGCCAACTGTGGCACCATAACATAAAGTATATGAAGCATAATACTGTATATATGACAATCTGACTTGCCATTTTCCGAGAATATTAATGTTACAGTCATACCCCGTACAGGACTCGACTCTACATCATGCTGAGGCTTATATACCATGCAGGTGGCCGAGTGATATAAGCCTCAGTATGGCGGTCTGATGACGTAGAGTCGAATCCTGTACAGGGTTGGCTCTAACATTATTATGCTCGGAAATATTTTGTTTTATCTGTTTATTATTTCATCCTGATCTTCACCTGTCACTTCAGGAGTTCTTCATTCGTCTATAACTTCCTGTCTGTCTGTCTGTCTGTCTGTCTGTCTGTCTGTCTGTGTGAATCTTTATCCTCATCTTAGAGTAACAACATAATACCACTAATACTGTACAATATATATATTATACACCCACTTACCAGTGTTTGGTACTTAGCATAAATTACCTCCCACACATTACACTTTAAACCAGGTTAATTATCTGGGTACCTAGGTAATAAATTAGTGGCACCCTAAGTAGGCAACACTGTCGACTACTTTATGGTGTATAGTGCAATAGAGTATGCTGTATGGTGTATAGGAAAGGATGGTGTGTATGATGTATGTTGATGTGTTTATGGTGTATCGGAAAGCGTAGTGTGTATGGCTTCTGTTAATGCAAAGTATTAATGGGGGGGAGGAGGGCTGTGCAGTGAGGGGTAATTAATGAGGTAATGGTGGGTGTTGTGAGGGGAGTGAGTTACAGTATGGACGGTGAGTAAAATCAGTGAGGTAAGGTGTGGGGTGAGGGGAGTCGGTGAGGGGAGTTGGTGAGGGGAGGGAATCTGATGAAGGGAGGGTGTGTGTGTGTGTACTGAGGGTAGTGTGTGTGTGTGTGTGTGTGTGTGTGTGTGGTGGGTGTGGTAGGGAGGAGAGAGGAGGGAGTGAAAACTTAGGTAGAGGAAAAACAGACAGACAGACAGACAGACAGACAGACAGACAGACAGACAGAAAGGGTACCGACGGGTCATGAAAGGTCACACCCGCTGCTCTTCGCTATTTTGTCAATAATAATGGCATGTTCCGCCCTCCTACCCCCTCCCTCCTTCAGGTTGTCAGTCGCTTCCTGTGTTCTCCGCTGTTTATTGGCTCTCTCTCTCGTGGGAGGTTTTCCATGCCTTAGTGACCTCTAGTTACCTTTCTCTTTCAATTCTCCGTTTGTCCTTCCCTTCTGTCTTACTTTCTCTCTATTTTTATCTGTATACCTGTCTTTCTCTCTCTCTTTGGCTTTCTGTCTTATTCTGGTTTTTATTTTTTTTTATCTCTCACTCTATTTCGGTGTTTGTTTTTATCTGTCATTTTTTTCTGTCTCTGTCTCTGTGTATTTTATCCCTTTTGTTTTTCTTTCATTCTCTCCTTTTGTGATTATCTTTCTCTCTTGTTTTTCTCTGCCTGCCTGCCTGCCTACATCCCTGTCTGTCTTCCTGTCTGTGTCTGTCTGTCTGTCTGTCTCTCTCTCTCTCTCTCTCTCCAATTCATATTCTTTACAATACGTGCTTGTGTGCGCTCCTTTGAATTATTCACGAGGTACATTTTTTTGTCGAAGGAAAGGTGTTTTAATCCGTGTTTTTAAGTGGTTATAATCCATTCCTGTTCACACGAAGACTACAGTGTGTGTGAGTGTGTGTGTGTGTGTGTGTGTGTGTGTGTGTGTGTGTGTGTGTTAATGTTTATATCTGTGTATATCATGTTGTGAGTTTGTGTACATGTATACATTTTCTTCTGGGCATTTGTGAATGTATGTGTTTGTTTATGGGTGTTTGTGTATGTATGTATGTATGTATGTATGTATGTATGTTTATGTATTTTTATAAGTGTTTCTGCATGTATAGGCATATCATGAGTTTGTGTATATATATGTGTATTAAGAGTTTATGCATGACAATAAACTTACTTCCAATGTGTTAATATGTATGATTTTATGGAAGTATATATACGTATGGGATGAGTAGGAGGGGGGGGGGGCATACACACACCACACCCCTAGTCGACCCACCTGTGAATGTGTACCTGCCTGTAGTTGAGGAAGTGAAGGTAATTGAGTGTAGTACCGGTCACAATGCTTTAATATATACCGAGGCTAACGAGGCTTAGTATTTAGTATAGTATATGTGGACTGTGCATGCATGTGTGTTTTTTGTGTGTACATTCGTGGATGGAGTTGGTGGTAGAATATGTATGAACTTGTGTTTGCATGTTGAATTGATCTCATGTGTGTGTGTGTGTGTGTGTGTGTGTGTGTGTGTGTGTGTGTGTGTGTGTGTGTGTGTGTGTGTGTGTGTGTATGCGTGTGTGTCCCTGTAAATGTGTAATCGCCATTCAAGACTCAGTTTCTAAAGGACACGTACTTGAAATTCTCTTTTTACCTTAAAATTGGATAACGGATCCGCCTATCTCTCTTAAGTAAAAACCCACAAAGACTTAACCATTAGTTAAGTGACCATTTAACCAAGACCCTCCCTCCCCAAAAAAATTCTCCTAATCTTTGAGAATCTGAATATAAGGTGTGGGGTCTGTGTTGGTAAATTCACTTTTTTTTCTCCATTACTTGTTTGTGATTATTGTAATGTGAAATGTAATCTTTGTCGTCATAAACTAGCTGTTAAACATTAGGTATATGCTGTTATGACTAGACACTTAGATATAACCAAGGTATAATATCAATTTGATAATAAATGATAATATAAAAGACTCCTTATCAGTGAAATTAAACCAATTATGTAACTAACAGCAGTGAGTTAGATACAATTATTAATTAATTATGATTATATTACAAGTAACTGTTCTTGTATATTTAACAGGATTATTTTTTTTGGGTAGGGTAAAGCATTAATTATGTTATCATTATCAATATATGGCAGTTCTATCGTAAATTATTGACTTGTATATACCAGTGTGATGTTACCAGATGCGTCACACCATATCGCTGGTCATTAATGTCAGTCGTAGTGAGAAGGAAAGCGGGCGCTATATCACTTGAAACCATGTCACCATCAAAACAACAGTCAGAGGTCACCATACCACAAAACGCTACACCATCTCGTCATCACCAAAGAGAATTATCACCACGTCACTCGAGTCTAAAGCCTAGGACATGAATATGTAACTAATGCGACAGGTTGACGAGCTCCCACTACCTCGCTGACACACACACACACACACACACACACACACACACACACACACACACACACACATAAACACATACACACACACACACACACACACACAAAGAGGGAGGACAGACCCTTTATATCCACGAGCGGCGGGAATTACGTCGAGAATGTCCGCGTGTTAAAATCAAAAAAACATAAGAGAACAGAGTGACAGTAACCTCATCTCTGACACCTCCTACCCCCCTGCTAAACCTTCCTTCCCCCCTGCTAAACCCTCCCCCTCCCCACCTCCTAGACCCTTGATAAACCCTCTCTCCCCTTCACCCCTCCCTACCTTCCCCAACAGTCAACACATCAAACCTCAGAATTAAATAATTAATGGTTCTTTTAAAGGCTTGAGAGCTTGACGCTACGAATATCACTTAAAAAGAGATTAGACAAAAATGTCGATTGTGATCCACTGAGGAGAAAAATGAGTGATTGCCTTTTTTTTCACGTATCTCATTTAATTTCAATTTACCTTTATGTGAAAATCGCCCATGATAAACGGGGATGGATCACAGTGACAAAATATTTAATCATGAGGGAGGGAGGGAGGGAGGGAGGGAGGGATGTAGGTTGTTTTGGTGGAACAGTATGATGCCTCCCTCCTTCACACCCACCCAGTGACGTGAAGGTGTTGAGAATGCTATGCCAGATATTTCTCACTATAACGTGTTCTCAATAACTATATACCACATCCTATGAACACCGCCAATATCCTCCTTCACTGACTTGACTGAGAGGAGAATACATTAAATTTGTTTGAAAGTGAGGTACCATTTGACAGGAATAGAAAAAAGAAAGTTCAACCAGATTTACAGAATTACAAAGTACAGGTACAGCTTAATTACATAGTCACCATGTTTACAGCTACGAGCGTGGTATGAGTTTAAAGATTTCTGTTGCACAATTAACATAAAAACTCTGTTGCCCGGATATTCATTGCTTCTTTTTATAAACAAACTCAGCGCAGTGCGAGTATCTCAATGGTGATGTGGGAAGGTAAACACAGCCAGCAAACAGGACTCTATTGTTTACACTAACGTCGGATTAATTATATCTCATACACTCATCAGCACTGTTGTTTATCATGTCTCTTTGTATTCTTTTGTTTATTTTGTTTATTCTTTAAGATTAATCTCAGTTTCATCAGCAATCTTTGCCCTTTTTCTGGTGGAGGAAGTGTGATGGCGCCTGTCGACAGGTGGGAGGGTTAGGTGGGGTGAGAAGGAGCCAATCTAAGCTGCTGTAGAGCCATAAATTAACACTTCCTGGCTATTTTTTCTGTGTGTGTGTGTGTGTGTGTGTGTGTGTGTGTGTGTGTGTGTGTGTGTGTGTGTGTGTTTGTGTGTGTGTGTGTGTGTGTGTGTGTACCAATATATCTCAGATGAAATATAAATCACAGCTAAAAAAGTTGTTTACAAGTCACACACAGACGGTAAACACATCTTAAACTATCCTATACGTAAGCCAACCCATTAAATAATTCTTACAGTAACTTCCCCAGATCACAAATTCTTTACTAAACATAAAAATACTCGATTCAAGACAGTAGTAAAATATTGCTTACATCTATCATCCAGACGAGACAAAATGTTATACCTTCTTGGAAAGGAAAAAGTTGAATAATTGATAATAATTAATAATAACAATAATAATAATAATAATAATAAAAAACATAAAATCACATATAAATTAACTAATTCCTCAAAACATACGAACACTTTATAAAACAGTAACTAAGTAATTCTCGGAGATTTGTAGCAATTTTTGGATACGAGTCATAAAGAAGTAATCACAGACTATTTATTTTCCATCACAAAAGTTGGGAAGCATTAGTGACGGGTGGTGAGGACAACTGTCAAACCCTGGGATCACCTCTGACCAGCTCCGTGTTAAGAGTTTATTTTTACAACTTAGTGGAGACGAAGATTTAACAAGTCAACAGAACAGTTTGGATCGTAGTTCTGTTTACTTTTCCTTTGTTTGTCTTTGCTAGTATTACTAACAACAACAACAACAACAACAACAACAACAACAACAATAATAATAATAATAATAATAATAATAATAATAATAATAATAATAATAATAATAATAATAATAACAACTTCACTATCACGCTCAATCTCGAACTCAGATCAAAGCCAAATGTCATTGATAAATTGCACCCCATTATAGGTCACATCTTTCTGATTAAACTTTCTATCTCTATAAATGACTGACCTGTTAATGTATTTACCACAAACAGCTAATGATTTGGTTATCCATAAAAATGTTAGTTGGTGTAATGAGTGTAAACGTAGAATTTTTGAGAATAAAGTTAAAATTGTTGAACAAATAAATAAAACATATTTCTAAGACCATATTAATTATATATAGATTCAATTTAATCGTTTATTGTCAAAGGTAATATATTTGATTACATTTACATCATATATAAAGGCAACACCGTCCATCTATAGTCTTAACTTTTATCAATATTGTCGAGGTTCCGGGTTTCATTATCTGTTTCTCTACCGATATTTTTCCTTCAGAGAATTTCACATAAACTAGAAAAGTCAGTCTGTCATTACTCTTTCGCCTCTCCATAGTCTTAGCGCCATATTGATAGTTAACCAGGTAAATCACAGGAACCACGCAGTTAGTAATTGCAGGATCTTCTTCAACGAGACCCCAGGCCAGCGAGGACCTCTGTGTTACCTGTCTAGGAGCGCTCGTCAACCAAACTCGTAAGAGGTAAAACTGTTGTCATCGATCTCTCAGATATTTGTGTGTCACACCTCGTAAGTTTCCGCAATCTCAGTCTGCATACACCGTAGTTCTTTTTGAATCGAAGACAATTTATCATTGTCAGAGAGAGACTGAAGTCTTTGAAGTTTTTCACCCGAGAAACTCACGGGAGATTTACCTCATCCTAGACCTTGAGAGAACAAGCTTGACTGACTCCGTGTCGCAGAGGGCTTTAGGGATTTCTTTGTGTGTGTGTGTGTGTGTGTGTGTGTGTGTGTGTGTGTGTGTGTGTGTGTGTGTGTGTGTGTGTGTGTGTGTGTAACTATAACTTTATTTTATTCATGCAAAAAGAATACACAAAAAATTATACAAACACAACATTTCAACATCTCATATTCAGTACAACATCTCCGTGTGAATACTTTGTTGTGGTAAATAAGCGAGGGACGACCACCCCCTGTGTTATAACGACCTAAAGGTGATACATAACTCCCTGATTCTCCTCCACCTCCACACTGTCAGGTATAATGTTCAGCCTCCCAGTCTTATGTTAGTACCACCATCTAGGTCACAGCCTAGTATTAACACCACTACTTGTACGGCCATCCCCTTTACCCGGATATATTAGTTCAGGTCACGGGTCATCACCAAAAAGAAGAATTTAACCACAATTAGTTATTACGTACGACAGGAACTAAGATTGTTGAGTCCATCAAAACAAAGTTATATTACATAATTCCCATAAAAAAAATGGTTACAGCCTACAGCAGTTCCCCGGGTCATCCCCCTGAAGAAAGATACAGTTATGAAGCTCCTTGGGTCATCACCTATAGTAGGATAAGGGGCGCCTCGGGTCTCAGGCCGTCATAAGCCATCAGGAGGTCATCAATTTGACAGTCACTGAAGCGCAAAGAGGAAGATTGCTCCCGTCAACCTCTACCGTTAACTCACTCCTACACTCTGACCATTTTTCCTCTTTTATTCACTTTCATTCCTCCTCTTTTATTCCTTCTCCTCTATTCCTCTCAGTACTCCAAAAGTTTCAGTTCTCTTCTCTGTCCTTCTTTATACACTGCTCTCAGCATATGACGGGACCTAATTGACCGTCTCCGCTATATCCCACGAGATAAAAAAAAAATGTATAGAAAAAGTTTGATGGCTGGAAGTAACAGATATAATTAGAAAGTTTTTTAGAGTTGGTCACCAGAGAGGGAAAAGTTAGCTACCGTAAATATGTGACAATATATAGAGTAGCCTTCAACAAGCAGTGGACTAATGGGCTTTATAACCTAACCTAACCTAACCTAACCTAACCTAATTGGGAGGAGCCATGGAAGACAGGCAAACATTAACATCCAGAGTAAAGAAAAACAGTGTGTGTGTGTGTGTGTGTGTGTGTGTGTGTGTGTGTGTGTGTAAGGAAAACAAGCTAAATAACGTTCATCTTGTGTCTTTAATTGGCTGCAGGTAAGGCAAAACACACACACACACACACACACACACACACACACACACACACACACACACACACACACACACACACCAATAGAAGCGATTCTTTCCTCTCATAGACTGTTCCTATGTAACCAGTTAGTTGCTCAGGAAACGATGGCCCCCCTAAACAAGATACATCCAAATTCATTTATATTTGATAGATTATTATACCATTTAGAGAAATAACCAAAGTCCTCTGAATATATCGCAGATTTATTTCCTTGACAGTTTTAGAATTTGATTTATTCCATTGTATCTCTCTCTCTCTCTCTCTCTCTCTCTCTCTCTCTCTCTCTCTCTCTCTCTCTCTCTCTCTCTCTCTCTCTCTCTCTCCCACATAATGGCAACCTTGATGTAAATTGATTACCTAATCGAATTCCAAGAGCAATAGTTAACCAGTGTAGTTGTTGAGTTGTAAGGTCTTCCTGGGCTATCCCTTGACGTCGAGTTATACACAGTTCACTAACTTTGGCTGTGGTTGTTGTGTTGGTTGTAACGCGTCACTTTAAATGATTACTATACTCTGTGTGTATGTCTTAACAGCTCACCATACCAAGTCTGTATTTATCAACCATTATTATTATTATTATTATTATTATTATTATTATTATTATTATTATTATTATTATTATTATTATTATTATTATTATTATTATTATTATTATTATTATTATTATCAATCTTATCTTTATCGTTAGTAATGATATTTACTTTGTTGATGCTAAATTATATCAAGTCATTGAGATAAATCAAGAATGAAAAATAGTATAGGTGAATAAACTAATAAATCAAGGAAAATAGATGAAAGAGAATACACCAATGAGAAGCCTGATTTATGGAGCCATTAGAAACTCGAATGGCTTGAAGTCTTGTTAAGTTGGGTAGAGACGCGTGGTAGGAATGGAGGATGATACCTTGATAAAGATCTATGAGAGTTATTAAAGGTAATAAAGGAAAGACTCAGACTGTGTGTGTGTGTGTGTGTGTGTGTGTGTGTGTGTGTGTGTGTGTGTGTGTGGAAACAGAGAAAAACAAAAAATTAAAAAGACTCAAGCGATTTCGTGATTATTAATATTTCCAGGAGTAAAATGTTCACGAAATTGCTTGTATCTTTTTTTTTGTTTCCTTGAGGTTACTTCTGTATATTGTATTATTCATATATCATTACTCGTCGATATTTAACATTTATCACGTTTATTGCCTTATTCTGTCTGTCTGTCTGTGTGTCTATCTGAAAGCCTCGAGGTCACTCCACCAATGAGAGTTGTCAGTGAGCTTTATAACACGGTGGGTCGATAGTATAGACCAGACGAGGCTTTTACGGTGACTTAACAGCCGGGGAGCACATCGACCACGTCCCTACACGGCAACACATAGACGGGTATCATCTGGATTACGACGATACAGTGACACAGCGACGGAAAGGCGATATTACTTGCTGATCCGCTCCGATACGTAGGCGACAGGATCAGCTGGGCCACGACAACATATAAACAACAATATCAGCTGATCAACGACATGTAAACAGCAGTATCAGCTGATCAACGACATGTAAACAGCAGTATCAGCTGATCGACGACATGTAAACAGCAGTATCAGCTGATCGACGACACGTAAACAGCAGTATCAGCTGATCAACGACACGTAAACAACAATATCAGCTGATCAACGACACGTAAACAGCAGTATCAGCTGATCAACGACACGTAAACAGCAGTATCAGCTGATCAACGACACGTAAACAGCAGTATCAGCTGATTGACGACGACACATAGACGACAGGATCAGCTGGGCCACGACGACACATAAGGTCATATCGTCCCTCAGAGCTCGTTCATTCCCTCTTGCGATATTGGCAAAACAATAATAGGTGAAGGGCCTTTGTTCCCGGGTGGTGAGAGGCAGTGACCGCCCGGGTGGTGAGAGGCAGTGACCGCGGTTATTGTGATGAGGGGTTTACTGGCTCTAAAGTCTAGTGGGTGGAGGTTAAGTGGCTACACAGATAGTGGTGAAGGGTGTAATGGTTAGTGGTAATGGGTGGTAGTGGTTAGTGGTAATGGGTGGTAGTGGTTAATGGTGATGAGTGTAGTGGTTAGTGGTACAAACGTTAGAGGCTGTAATAGGTAGACTGTAATAATTAAACACACACACACACACACACACACACACACACACACACACACACACACACACACACACACACACACACACACACACACACACACACAACCAAAAAAAATTCCACAAAATTCCATAATATTTCCTCTAACTTAAAACACTAACTGATTATTCCATAAACAAATACTTCTACATTGACCCAGAACATTAATAGAGAAATACAACACGGTCATTACAGCGGCATGGGGGGGGGGGGGGGCAATGCTTTCTCTATATATTCAGAGATTTCCATTAATGGGAAGTGCAGCCATTTCAGGTATTGGGTTGGGAATTGCGTGCGGGGGTTTTGCTGTCATTAAGACCACCTCCAGCAGATGAGAGGATTTTTATGTTTCCCCCCCTCTCTCTCCTCTCTCACTCCTCTATCCCGTGTGGCCAAACGTGGAAAAGCCTGAAGCGTTTGTATACCAGGATCTAGATGGTGAATCTTGATGGTGAATTAGGGGATAAATTGAGTAGAAAGCTTTGAGACTCAGTATTGAAGAGAAAGCTTAAGCACAGCGTTGAATAGACAGCTTACCAACATCATCATCTCTTATAAACTCTTCAACGCCATTAGTACCAGAAGTATTGAACGCTAACGCTATTGAAAACACCGAGAAACAACGCTACTTTAGAGCGTCAGGAAAAAGCAACGTTTGGGCTACTTAACAAGAGTATTGACTGCACTGTTGGGTAGGAGAGCTGCCAAGGAATACTTAACAGGAAGACTCACTACGACACAAGAGTATTGACTGCACTGTTGGGTAGAGGAGCTGCCAAGGAATACTTAACAGGAAGACTCACTACGACCGCTAACATTACCTGCAGTGCTGGGTGCCACAACTCACTCAAATACTGTACTACATTCTTAAGCGTCTGTGTCTGTTGGTCAGGTCAGTGATCATACGAGTTGCCGGTGTGCGCAGATTCATGGGATGCGCAAGATCATGGTGTGCGTAAGGATGATGGTGCGCGCATGGATCATGGTATGCACAAGGATCATAAGATACACAAGCACTGGAGGATGGAGAAACGAGGATCATAGAAGGGAAATCTTTAATCATTACCCTCAAGACAGCTACAACCAATCGCTATTCAACAACAGACTTAACTAGAATCATTAACAACCGCATAACCTAGAGCAGTCAACAACAACAAGAGCCTTGGAACAGATAACAATAATAACAACAACAATAGACATCAGAAACGGTAAACAACAAAAACAACAACACATACCTGGAACAGACAACAACAAAACGACAATAACACCCAACAGGAACGACCCTCAACAACTACACTCACTCTAGTAATGAGCACAATTACCTAGAAGGCCGAAAACCGGTGTTGTCTGAAAAATGAAAATAATGCACTTGAAAAAGGTTAAGAGCCGATGTTCCCCAAGGCGCTAAAAAACGTGAAATACTCGGTCCGTTTAGCAGAGAATGGTGAGCTCTCTCTCTCCTTTAAATTTTTTTTTTGGTCTTTTCTCTTACATCGTTAAAAGCAAAAGGCAGATATTACTGTGTGTTTCCGTATGATGATGTAATGATGACTATTACATAACAGGGATCAGAACGTAATAATAATGATGATGATGATGATGATGATGATGATAATAATAAACGTGAAAGAACAAAATCAACAACAAAACAAAAACAACAACTCAACAACAACAATAACAAAACAATAACAATACAACAACAACAATAACAAAACAAAAAACACAAACAACTAAAACTAAACCAAAAAACACAAAAACAACAACAAAAACAATAACAACAAAATATAAATACAAAAACAGTGATCACTATATTTTGTTGTTGTTGCCCGACCCATATGTATTTGTCAGGCCAGTGTGTGTGTGACTGTGACAGGTGTTGCGAGGAAGAGATAAAGAGAGTGAGAAAGAGATGGGGGAGAGAGATAAAGAAGGTGGGAGACATATAAAGGGAGAGATAGCGAGGGTAAAAGAGAAAGAGGGAGAAATAAAGAGAGTAAAAGAGAGGGAGGAAGGGAGAGATAGGGAGAACGGCAGATAAAGGGAGTAAAATATAAATGAAGAAAACAGATATAGGGAGGAAGAGAAGGGAGGAGATAAAGAACAAGGAAAAATAGAGGGAAGGAGAGACAAACAAGACGAAAGATGGAAACAACATCGAAAGGAGGGGAGAAGGAAGGGGAAGGAAGGAGGGGAAAAACACGAGAAAGGGGAGAGGCACTGGTGAGAAGAGAAGAGAAGAGAAGAGAAGAGACGAGAAGAGAAGAGAAACAGATACCAGTTGGTGAGAAGGGAGAAAGAAAATAAAGAGAGAGAGAGAGAGAGAGAGAGAGAGAGAGAGAGAGAGAGAAACGAAAGAGACGAAGGGAAGGGTGATGAGAGAGGGATGGCAGAAGAGTTATGTGAAAAGGGTGAAACAGAAAAGAGGAATAATAGAGGAAAGAATAACAGAATGAATAGAGAGAAATGAAAATAAAAGTTAGAGTGGAAAGGAAACAAATTACGAGGAAAAGGGTAAGAGAGGAAAAAAGGGATAATAAGGGAATAAAGTATCAGGGAGGGAAAAAATAGGTTCGACTGGTCCTTCCTTTAATAAGAATCATTGCAGTAGTGACCAGCAGTAGCAGTAGCAGTAGCAGTAAGCGACAATAACTCTTGAATTATTGCTACAGTCCGTCCCTCCCGTAACTATAAAACTGACCCTTCCCTCCCTGCACCATCTAACCTACCCCTCTTTCCCTCTTTCCTCCCTCCCTTCCCTTACCCTCCCCTCCCTCACCCTCCCTTCCCTCACCCTCCCCTCCGTCATCCTCCTCTCCCTCGCCCTCCCTTCCCTCACCCTCCCTCCCCTCACCCTTCACCCCGTCCCTGCATCATCCTTCCTCCCTCTCTGCATCACATACCAATCCCCCCTTCCTTCCTTCCTTCCTTCCTTCCTTCCTTCCTTTCTTTCTTCCTTTCTTCATTCCTTCCTTCCTTCCTTCCTTCCTTCCTTCCTTCCTTCCTTCCTCTCCTCCCTTCCTGCACCAACATCATCACCTCCATCTCTCCTCCACCTTTGTTTCCAGACTTCCAACCTTTTCTTTCCTCTCTCCTTCTTAACATTCTTTATCTACCTCCTCCCTATCCCTATTAACATTATCCATGTTCTTCCTACTCCCTCCTTCGTCTTCTACACCTATTTTCAACGTCTTACTACCTTCTTCACTTCTCCTTTCCTTCCTTTTGGCTCTTCCGCCTTTCTTATTTTTTGCCTCTGTTCCTCCGGCGGTCCATTAAGGGGGAGTATCATGTTCTTTAACCAACAGCAACAAGAAAAATAATGATTAAGGAGCAGCTTGTGTGATGAGTAGAAGTATCCGGGCCTCTCTCTCTCTCTCTCTCTCTCTCTCTATCTCTATCTCTGTCTCTCTCTCTGTCTCTCTCTCTCTCTCTCTCTCTCTCTCTCTCTCTCTCTCCCACATACACACTCTATTTCTTTCTTTCTATATCTCTCCATACATACATACATACATACATACATACATACATACAATACCTTTGTTTGTTTTCCCTGATAAGATAAATTACAAGTATACATATCACATGTTCCATTATCATATATTACAAGAATTTCGGCTTTTATCATCTCTACTCTCATTCCCTATATCAGAAAACACATACAATTTGTTATACAGACAAACAATCATCCAGCTATACAAATCATATATATTCTCAATAAATACTACACACACATATTCTTTTAAATGTCCATATACCAACTCAGGCGACGGTAAATACGGAAATTCCAGGTTATATTATATTTCTCTTCACTATACCCGTGTTCACCTCCATGTCCCGTACCTACAGAGATAAAAAACCTGGACCCTGTTATAGTCTTGGTCATTACAAGGTTATTGACCGTAAGTAATAACAATAACAACATGTCACTTGCTAAATATATGTCTTTTCATACAATTTCACCTAATGTTACTTTAATTACTTGTGGTGGTTTAGATGTATAGAAAATACGCTGGAATTTGTCATATTTTCTCAAGGACGCGTAAGTTGGGGTAAATTAAAGCCAGGTGGCCAGATTACCTGCACTATACAACCTACAATGTCTCTCTGTGAAGGTTACGGGTCACTGCTGCTTATTAGTCCAGGCCAGGATGGTCGACACTACTGCAGGGAAGAACACGAAGGTCGACACTATGGTGGATACCTATTAACCTCCTACTGCTGCTGCTACCATCTGTGTTATTACTCCACCATCTGTGTTACTGTACCACCACCTGTGTTACTGTACCACCATCTGTGTTACTGCACCACCACCTGTGTTACTGTACCACCATCTGTGTTACTGTACCACCCACAGATTATCTCTTAAGGACCTGCAAGAATTTTTAAGGGATTTACAGGGAAGTAGAGTACCTGTAATTATGTTGTATTTACCTGGAGTGTATGAGTGCTAATGAGAGGGAGACACACACACACACACACACACACACACACACATATATATATATCTTGTTGCTGAATAGAAAGTTTGTGTAGTGTTTTGGTAGACTAAACAATGCTTAATGACCCAATTGTAATGTGTGGTGGTGTGTGTGTTGTTTTGCTGTGTAGTAATTGTTTGTACTATTTTATTTTGAGATATGTTGAGTTGTGTTGCGTTGTGTTGCGTGGCGTTGTGGCTGGTTGAGAGAGATGTGTAGTGCGCTGTTGACTTTAAGAGTTGTACAAATATCATCATAATCATTGTACTGTAACCAAATTAGTTACCTGGTTGGGTTAGGATACCTTCCCCCAGCCAACCAGACACCTTTCCCACCCACCTGCCGGATGTAACATATTAATTGAATACATTTTTTATTTAAATTACTCATTACTATTACTGGTGTGTGATGTGTGTGTGTGTGTGTGTGTGTGTGTGTGTGTGTGAGAGAGAATTGGAAAATGGTACAGGAGAGATTCGGTGCAAATTTTAAAACCCACAATGCAGAGTACAGCGGCACGACTCATAATTGGTTGGTCTTGGTTGAGTACACAGGAGTACACAGATAAACTGCTGTGTATTGACCACACCCACACATCTGTGCTGACACATACCTACACAGTTTGCATACATGTATCGGGATGAAGCATCATATTTGTATTTTTTACCCCCCCCCCTCCTCCCCCACACACAGGCGAGAGTGACAGTGATACTCGTATGTAAAACAAAAAAGGTAAATATTATGTCTAACTTTATAATATTAAACACAGTGTATCTTTAAACATTATTGTTTATTTATCTAGACTTTATTAATATTTTTATTATTATTGTAACTCTAAAATTTCTTGCCTAAAGGAGGTTTCTGGGGCCGAGTTTTCCGATTAACAAACACTGATGTGAGTATTTCCTAAATGTCATCGAGTCCACGGACAGACACATTCTATCAGATACTGAGTGAGATTGGAAACGCCGCTCTGGATGTGGGGAAATGATGTATTTTCAGGGAATGTTTTTTTTTTTCCTTTTTATATTTCACCTGGGAGTTTGTTTCCGTTTTTTTTATATGTTATGTATATTCTTTATGTGTGTATATTTATTAATTGAAACTGTTGAATTTTTTTTTTTACATAGTGACGTGATGCAGAGAACAACTAAGGGGAACTATATGATTATTTATATATTAAGTTAATTTTTAATATCTCTTATGTTTATTAATTACTGGATGGAAAAAAATGTAAAAAAAAAATATTAAATTCTTCCATATTGCAATGTGATGATACTGCTAACGTGTGAATTTGTTTTGGATTGTTACCTTATTTACAGGTGTTTTACAGGTGTTTTACAGGTGTTTTACGGGTGTTTTACAGGTGTTTTACAGGTGTTTTGCAGATGTTTTATGAGTATTTTACAAGTGTTTTACAGGTGTTTACAAGTCCTAAAATATATTCTCAAGTTATTTCGCATCCATATGAAACTTTGCATAATTAATATTTATTCAAATGAAGATAATATTTTTTTTATAAGTAAATTTATGACTCGTAATTATCTCTTTATCAATAATTGGTAGAAAATTAATGTGATTCATTTACATAAGTAATTATTATATTCTAAATGACTAATGAACTTGTTAGTGCCAGAGGAATTAAATGCTTTATTGTGTAGGTAGTGATTGGATGTTATGCCTCTCTTGTTCTATCAGGGTAACGCACTACCTACCTCTCTCACACACACACACACACACACAGGCTAACACTAAGGACAACTGACTCAGGATTTATACACAGTCCAGACACAACAGCTACATGTGTGGCTCCACTGATGATAACACTGAGTGGCTGGCTGGCTGGCTGGCTGACTGGCTGGCTGGCTGGCTGGCTGGCTGGTTGGCTGGCTGGTTGGCTAGCTGGTTGGCTAGCTGGTTGAGTGGCTGAGTGCTTATCTGGCTGAGTGGCTGGCTGGCTCCTCCTCATCCCAGCCTTACAACTCATCCTCACAAAAAAAAAAAAAAAAAAAAATAGACGGGAAAAAAAAAGAAAAAAAAATATGATACTATATTTTGTTGTAGACTTTTTCTTTGTCTCCATAATTCCTTACCGGCCTCGACAGTTACTACAAGTCCCATTGTTAATAAGAGTTGCCTTTGTGACTTTAACGACGCATTATATTAGTTTTACTGTTGAAGATAAGAACCAACAAGCATTATTTACAAGGTTTAGGTTAGGTTAGGTTAGGTTAGGTTAGGTTAGGTTAGGTTAGGTTAGGTTAGGTTAGGTTAGTTTAGGTTAGGTTAGGTTAGTTTAGGTTAGGTTAGGTTAGGTTAGGTTAGTTTAGGTTAGGTTAGGTTAGTTTAGGTTAGGTTAGGTTAGGTTAGGTTAGGTTAGGTTAGTTTAGGTTAGGTTAGGTTAGTTTAGGTTAGGTTAGGTTAGGTTAGGTTAGGTTAGGTTAGGTTAGGTTAGGTTAGGTTAGGTTAGGTTAGGTTAGGTTAGTTAGGTTAGGTTAGTTTAGGTTAGGTTAGGTTAGTTTAGGTTAGGTTAGGTTAGGTTAGGTTAGGTTAGGTTAGGTTAGGTTAGGTTAGGTTAGGTTAGGTTAGTTTTATTTACTGATTTAGACAACAATGACTTAGAGTGCTGTAATTATTATTCCATAGTTGTATTTTTCATAACATAATAATAAGACTCTTGGTGTAACTATATAATTGTAATAATAACATTTTCATCTACTTGGTATCAATAACTATAACAACAATCAAAGTATCTTCAGGTCACATATAACCTTCTGTTCACCTGTAATCACTAGTGTTACCTATGTACTTGTGACTGATACACCCCCCCCTCCCCCCCCCCCCCGGTGCCCTCAATGCAAGCGTGAATAAGTCAATTTCACGCATTAAAAGTTTTCATCAGTTGAAAAGTTTTTGTTCATGAGTTTTCCAGTTTGTTCCAGACCATTTCCTTTAATAAAACCTATTAGGGAGGGAGGGGGTGGTAGGGGGAGGTAGAAGTGGTAGGGGGGAGGGGTTGGTTTGAGGAGGTGGGGATGGTAGGGGGAGGTGGGGATGGTAGGGGGAGGTGGGGATGGTAGGAGGAGGTGGGGATGGTAGAGAGGGGGGGGGATCGTTAGGTGGTGGGGATTTTACGGAAACAAATTGACGCCATTAAATACAGTAAGTTTTAACGGTAAATCGGGGGGAAATTTTTTTATTATAACCATCCAGAATAAACTTTTTAATGATTAATAAAGAGACGATAATATTTCCTGCAGCCTGTGTGGCCAACAAGTGACGTAACGCAAGACAAACACATGGAAACGAGATGCTAAATGTAAGCAAACAATTCTACATAAATGATATTTCTACAAAGATAATTTACACTAGAGCTTCCTTTTTATATTAGCGGTGTTACTGACTGACTCTACTGGACGCTGCAAGAGAAAGCAAGAGACTGAGTAAAGAGTCAGTCAGTGGCGGACTTGCTGTACGTGGCCAATATTGTTGTTTCCTTCACCTCCCTGTCTCCCTACATCCCTCTCCTCTATCATGGCTAATCATATAATCAATATCTAATGATCATTACCGTAGATGCCCCGCTGACAACAAACTGGCTGGGGATTTAAGGTCGTTTTCTCAGCATGAACCTGTGAGTCTGCCTTGGGGTAAAGGTTATATGATAAGAATTTACTGTGTTCCTGTGTGAGTTATTCTGGAAGTTATATACACGCTAATGTTTGAATATGAAGGGTAATCTCCCGACGTCCTGTGTGAATGTCTGGGTGAGCTGCTGAATGCCGGGTTTGAGGAGATTTGAGGTCACGAATATGCTGACGAGTAGTTGGCTGCCATCACACTCGTGACTGCTGGGTATGTTCCCCCATAAAACATTAAACAAAAACATAAAAAAGCAAAAAACTCTTTATTTGTTTTAGCCATTATCTATATTCCCATTATTTACTATTGTTTATTTTCGATATCTTATTTTGTTATTTTTTTTTACAATACTCGAGCTTTTGTGTATCGTCATTGTTCCCCCCCCCAAAAAGTATAAACTACCAGATTTAATGAATATCAACCATGAATTATATCCTAGTCAGTGTTCTTAAGTGTCTAATGGTGAGGGATAAGAAGAAGCAATGGTGAAGACCTCATGACAGATTGCAGATGACAAAAAACAATACAATAAATAGAAGAAAGACCACATAAAAAAAATAGTACAACTCTAAAGATTTCTTGGAGTGTGAAGGGAAACTTTATCTATTGTCTATCAAGAATTCTGGAGCGTCAGGGTAAGTGTATGTGTAGTTATATTAATTGTGTAAATGTAAATGTTCTTGGCAATATGCTGTCAGACATGAGTGTTGACCAGGAGGAGACAATCAGGCGAGGTTGTGTACGAGGTCTAAAGCATTACGGCCCGCTGCTCCTCTCTGGGTGTTCCAGTATACTGAATCTTCCTCAGCTAAGTGATCTTTTCCTTCTGCCTCTGTATATTCTTTTCTTTTACGATTAACATAGCTCTTCTTTCTCTCTCTCTCTCTCTGTCTCTCCAACTTTTACCAAACTATTTTCCTTTATCAAAAACAACAACAATATAAGATGAAAAAAATTATCAGAAATAAGCTTTTAAGATTATACACCTTTGGGAAAGACTAAAATAGATGAATCAATGACATTAATCCTAAAAATCACAATTAGTGGTTGGTGGTCTATACCTGTCGTCTTCTCTGGACAGGTGAGGGGGGATTAATGAAGCTTCTCGTGCGTAGAACAGGTAGCGGCTCATAACACAGGTAACATGCTATAGGTAAAAGTAAATCAATAAGACCGGATACTATGATAAATAATGACTCCTGGCCAGACCGACAGACGAACATTCACCCCTTATTAGGATGGTTTTCCTGACCTGGCGCTCTATCAAGGTCACACTCTATCAAGGTCACATTCTATCAAGGTCACTCTATCAAGGTCATACTCTATCAAGGTCACACTCTATCAAGGTCATACTCTATCAAGGTCACACTCTATCAAGGTCATACTCTATCAAGGTCACACTCTATCAAGGTCACACTCTATCAAGGTCACATTCTATCAAGGTCACACTCTATCAAGGTCACACTCTATCAAGGTCACACTCTATCAAGGTCATACTCTATCAAGGTCACACTCTATCAAGGTCACACTCTATCAAGGTCACATTCTATCAAGGTCACACTCTATCAAGGTCACACTCTATCAAGGTCACACTCTATCAAGGTCACACTCACCCAACACACATCAACTCAATGGTCATCGTGTATCAGGTAATTAGCGTACTGATAACAAATAGGCCTCTGGGAACTAATGCTCTGCCAACTTGCTCCACAAGGGAATTATTCTGAGCTTGAATCTAAAACCAAGGGGAAGTTTTGGTCGTAATTCCTTTGTTCTGTTTCCCTTTGTTTTACCTGGCAGTGATTAGTGACCTAGATGGAGATTGATTGGCAGATCGTGTTCAAGAGAGCAGTAGTTAGCCAGAGTAGTTATATAGTAATCCGATCTTCCTACAAATGAGTGAATTAAGTTGTTGTGGTTGTTGTTGTGTTTTTAGTAACGTCTATCGATTAAGTTGCCTTCTATTGTAGTATCGTAGTTAACAATCCTTAAGTTGAATATTATCCATCAATCTATCAATCTATTGCCACAACTTATTTCTACTTCTCGATTGATACCACAACGTAAGGTACTGCTCTATCGTTGGGACAATAGACTGTGAGAAATATACAGACGCTTTTACCTATACGTCACCACCCATGAAGAGGGAACTCCATTGATCGTTCACTCGTCCCGATACACGAGGTGATAAAAATCGCTTTCCGATACCGTAGACTGTGTGACGGATTGATCGCTCACCACAATCAACTATAGAAGGATGGAATCTGGTCGCAATATTCTAATTGGATTAAAATTATATAGATTTTTTTTTTTAAATTTTCTCTTAATTTTTTTTTACCATCATTCATACGTCTAAAAATCTCAGACTGTTCCTAAATATGAGATAAATTAACCTCCTCAATGCTATATTTTTAAGGCAGTGTTACAAAAAAAAAAAAATAAAATAAAATAAAATCGAGGAGTTATCCCTAAAATAGAAAACGTGTCTAAACAAATTTCCCCTAAGACTAACTCCCCCCTCCTCCCCCCCCCCAAAAAAAAAAAAAATTATAAAAATCAGAATCATCGTCTATTTTATATCCCTGTTTTCCTATTCCTCGTGTAGTGAAGATAAAGGACATATAACAACATTACTCAACATAATAAATGAAGACTGAGGTTGTAACAGGACTAACAACATGTCCTCTAGGCGATGGTAAGGGAGAAAAAAAAATAATAACACAAAAAACTCCTGATTTTCTCACTACTCTTATAGAGATATTGAGGTTCAGTGTGTCAGGGAAAAACAAAGACTCAAAAAAAAAATATACGATGGAGATTCTTGGGGAAGGAGGAGGAGGTAAGGGGGGGGGGGGGGAGGGAGGGGGGAGGGAAGGGAGGGAGGGGGGGGAAAATTGTCAAAAGGAATTGTTTTTGTGGTTATGGTCAACACTAATAAGAAACAACAAAACAAAAACAAGTGTGTGTGTGTGTGTGTGTGTGTGTGTGTGTGTGTGTGTGTGTGTGTGTGTGTGTGTGTGTGTGATGTGTGTGTGTGTGTGTGTGTGTTTTATCCTTACATACAATTCCCAGCAACACGTTTTACTTCAAGACTACTTGTTCACATGTCTTCTGCTTCTACACGCACACACACACTGCATGTCCAACCCCTTGAAGACCCGAGTTTTTTCCCTTCAACACATCCTTTCATCTCCTTCTTGGTCATTCCCTCTCCCTCCTGCCATCCTCCTCTGAATTATTCTCTCCTTTTTATCAGTCTTACACTTCCCACTCGTTCAATATATCTAGACCATCTTGCTACACCCTTCTTCTTCTTCTTCTTCTTCCTCTCTCTGTCTTTCTCTCTTCATTTATCACACACACACACACACACACACACACACACACACACACACACACACACACACACACACACTAAAACTTTTCTCGAGATCTTTATCGGAAATTCTTTAATCCACAGCCCACACATTAACCCTCCTGTGATACTCCTTATGTTTCCGTTCTCTCTACAGTACTACACTTTCCCTCTTCTACTCGACGTAATAACTCCTCTGTCTGTCTGTCTGTCTGTCTGTTTCACTTTTCTGTGTCTGTCTGTTTGTCCGTCTGTCCCACTTTCTCTGTGTCGTCTGTCTGTCTGTCTCTGTCTATCTCTACTAGCCAAGGAGAATAAAGTTGGTATCTCTTGCCTCTGTATTTGTTTTATTAATATAAGAGTTGGTGACTGGTAGTGGGGTGATATTACAAGTAAACAGAGTGTGTCAAGAATGCCTCCTCTTCCCTTTAAGACAGAGATTTATGTTCTTAGCTCAGTATCTGACGGCAAATAAACCAGAGAGAACATTAAGTCACTTCTCATTGGCTGTCCTGAGTCCCGTTAAAAACATTAAGTTAATTCCCATTGGTTGTTCTGAGTCCTGAATAACATGTTTGCCTTCAGGTCAAAAGATGTCATGTTGCTGTTGTTAGATTCGGACCCTTATGTTGGTACAGACCTGAAAGGTATATAACGAGGCCCTTAAAAGTCGATCGCTGATATTTTGGTTAATAAGCTCCTGCCTTGGCGATTTAGGGACGGTTCTCTTATTCCAAAAGGTAACATCTCCAGTCTTTCTCAAGTCATTATTTCAATCTTTTCTGGAACCTTTGGTCGTTTTCTAGTTGAATAATTAAACAGGTATGAAAATAAGTAGCATATATACTCTAAATACACAGTTTGTAAATAAAAATAGATTTGAACTTGACTTAGGTTTGTGGAGGTCACTTTATGCAGATTAGTTCAAGTTGCTATGACAAAGTAAACTACACGTCGACTTAATTACAAACGCAGGGTCCTTGTCGCCTTCACTTTATCACAGGAACGCCGTGATGGAGTTGTTGCCAGCTTAACCAGGGATTTGTAGAGAGTTCAGGACCGGTATTCATTAAGGAGACCCACGAGTCTCTGTATAAATCGCTCCTCGGTAGATTCAGAATCACTCGGTAACTCTACTCACCCTCAACTCGCCATCACAGAAGAGTCCCTGATGAGTTCTGATAACCTAAAAGCTGTCGGTGTTAATTTTCTACCTAAAATTCATTTCACAGGAGGACATTAGTTCTTTGTCAACTTCTGCATCATAAATAACAGAGATTGATTGTGCAAAGGTTTTCTATTTTCATGACGATGGTGTTAATTAAGTGTGTTTTAGGTGAGCTGTATTGCATATTGAAAAATACGAATGTCTCCTGCAGTGCATCTCTGAGCAACATTTCCATACGTTCTGTCAGACGTGTGGGATTTACAACTGTGTGTTCTCAGGTCGGAAACATTAATCAAAGAGAAAAAATTCCGGGTTCCTGAATACCGGGTTTAGTGTTCGTCAAAAATCTTTATTTGGTATATCACGAACATCATTCATTACAGCCTGACCCTTCGTTACTTCAATTCTCACAATCCACCCACTCCTACACAGCTTATGTCACCCTCCACCCTAATGCCAACCCACCCAACCCACCCAAACCCACCCAACCCACCCAAACCCACCCAACCTACCCAACCCACCCAACCCACCCACCCACCGACTCTGATCTGAAGCCACAATGATCTCACTTCTCGTTGGATGTTCAACTATAAGAAAGTTTCAGGTCACTTGAGATCACTTCAACAGGTGGTAATGTGCTTTAACTTTAACCAGTCTTGTCAATTTGTTTATATTACAACAACTTCCTTCCTAACTTTGCACTCTTGAAACCCATAAATATACAAATTGGACTTTTCTTACCGTTTACTTTTGTTTTACGTTTTTTTTTGTTTTTTTTTACACTGGTGATATCCTGTGCACTAGTCGTCAACACACTATTGTTAATATCCAGCTTTTGTTTAATTTATCCATTTATCATCGTCGTCTTGAACACTCAATAATGTCATGCTGTTGAATCCCATCTTCTTTGCCTCAGTCCATCTTGTGAGAGTAGCAAAGTTCGGTATCAGTTCTCTCTCTTTGCAAGTTTTCCCGTTACGGCCTGCTGACTTCCCTCGTTCACCGAATAGCTTTCTTTCTCGAAAATCGTTGCACTCTTACGGTGTTTGTTGGTGCGGAGTTTACATGTTACGTGGAGGAGAGACTGAGCAGACCTTCCAGAAAACCCTCTATAAAATTGCGTGTAATTTTACATTTAATTGATCTTTCGGGAGGATTAGGTTAGGTTAGGTTAGTTTAGGTTAGGTTAGGTTAGGTTATGCTAGGTTAGGTTAGGTTAGGTTAGATATTTGTGTCTAGTTTGGATAATCTATAAACTGTCAGATGCTTTACACAGAAACTGACTTACTACAATATATAAATAGTTTTGTGTACACAGATAGTTGGTCCCGGCGTGAAGCACAGTTAGCCAGTCCTGTTTGATGACTTGAAATAAGCTACACTTACTATCACAGCTCCTCATCACTCTCTCTCTCTCAAGCCTCACTCCTCATGGACGGGGACAAAAGAACTAAATAAAACTCTCACCAAGAAGTCAGAAAAATATAAACTTTTGTACTTTATTCTCCGCCATGTTGTTGTAACTCATATATGTTCTGTCTGTCTGTGTTTGTCTGTCTGTCTGTCTGTCTCTCATTCAGTTTGTCTGTCTGTCTGTAGAGTCCAAAACGTCAAATCTTGGCAGTCGAGTCCGGTCACTGCAGATGCCAAGAAGATCAATACTCGGAGAAGTCTTCCCATCTGATGTACAAGATAGTTATATATGTACACCTTAATGATGATACGGACATGTGTACATTAATGTGTACATGTGTAGGTATGTATGTCTGTCTGTCGGGGTTGTGTAAATATAGTTGAGTATTTATTTGTGGGGAAAATCGTAGGAAAATTCAGGAAATATTTTTAGTGGAAAGTTGTATTGTAATTTCTATGAGTAAAGGCGCCTATTGCTTATATTTATATGACAAAAATAAGTATATGGTTGTGAATTTACGTTACACTCACAAGTTTCAAGACGATCGGCACAAAAAAACGAAGGGGAAAAAACAAGGTGGTTACTAGAGAGAAGAATGAGGAAAACAAAAATAAGAACATTTGAGAACGGTGCTCTAACCTTTCAGGACTCAAAGGGTTAAATAATAATAATTCCCAGAAAACTATTACACACCCCATGTATACTACTACTACTACTACTACTACTACTACTATACTACTACTACTACTACTACTACTACTACTACTACTATACTACTACTACTACCAAAAATAATAATAATAATAATAATAATAATAATAACAATAATGACCATACTTGATAAAACCGTACACTGGATGATAAATAGTGATGTATGGTGATGTATGGTTATGTTAATGGAGGTATTGATCGTGGCATACTACTGTTAATGGCATCTGGTACACCATCAAAGGAATAGATTTATGGTGATGCCTTTGTAAGCTGTACTGTACCCTCGTGTGCTACTGTAAATGACTAAATCACTGTCTAGGTGTGTTTAAAGATTTCATACTCTACTCAGTGTTGTTTTGTTAAGGGGTCCTGTTCGCGTAGTAATTCAGGTTCTTTGCATTATCAATATAGGTACTTTAGTCTATGTGTACTGTATTGAACGTCTAATATACAGTAACTTTTACTTTGAACTGTATTGAAAGTGAGACGAAAGTACCCGTAACATCTGGTACCCGTAATATCTGGTAGCTGTAAAATCTGGTAACCCGTAACATCTGGTACCCGTAATATCTGGTTACCCGTAATATCTGGTTACCCGTAATATCTGGTTACCCGTAATATCTGGTTACCCGTAATATCTGGTACCAGTAGGTGAGTTGTTCAGATTGCACCTACATTGAGCAAACCCTTGTCCCCATTACTCACAAACTGACTCTCCCTCCCTAACCAAATAGTCACCCTCATTACCTGCCCACTGTCTAGTACCAGGTAATTGATAACATTAGACTTAATGACCTAATAACAACAGCATCAATAACATCATTAACAATACTAATAATAACAACTACAACAGCACATTAGCCTAAATAACCTAACAACAACAATAACAACAACGAAAACAACAACAACAGCAACATCATCATCATTAATAACAACACAACACACACACACACACACACACACACACACACACACACACACACACACACACACAACACACACACACACACACACACACACACACACACACACACACACACACATCTTTTGAATAATAATAAGTTCAATTGATTCTGTGTATAATAATGGTATCCCGAAATAGAAATAACGTGGAGAAGAAAATTTAATTCAAGAGTCAGTCATTCATATAAGTTATTCATTACACACACACTTTCTCTCTCTCTCTCTCTCTCTCTCTCTCTCTCTCTCTCTCTCTCTCTCTCTCTCTCTCTCTCTCCCTCTCTCTCTCTCTCTCTCTCTCCTGTCCAGCAAAAAGCAACAGGAAAAACCTCACAATGACAAATTTCCTGAACACAACAAGGGCGTCCAGCAAACTTACGACAGTATTCTTTACCTGTCAGAGAGTGATCTATATCTCCCCTCCCCTCTCTGTCTCTCTCTGTCTCATTTTATCTCCCTCTGACTCTCTCTGTCTTCCTGTCGCCCTCCCTCTCTATCTGTTTCTCTGTCTCTTTCCCTCTCTTCTGTCATTCTGTCTCTTTCATTCTCTGTCGCCTTCCCTCTTTGTATCTCTCCCCCTCTCTCTCTACATCCCTCCCTCGCCCTCCCTCCCTCTCCTTTGTTATCCTCCCCTAATCCTGTTTCACTCTCATTACCTCCACCATTTATCCCGTATTCCACATCCACTCGCTGCAGGGATAACTAAAGTGTCGAAATAATGTCAAGTGGTTTTCACATAACAACCTGGAAATAATACTATATAACTCCGGGTCTTCATGCCGAGTTGGGTCTATTGTGCTTGTACTCGGCTGACACCCGGGTTTCCTCTACACAAAAGGGGACTCTTCAAAACCCACCATATATTCCTTGTACTCAGCTATGACGTTCTGTACTCAGTTACGACACCCTTTACTTAGATATGAAGGTCCTATACTCAGTTACGACACCCTGTACTCAGTTATGACGCCCTTTACTTAGTTATGACGCCCTATACTCAGTTACGACACCCTGTACTCAGTTATGACGCCCTGTACTCAGTTATGACACCCTGTACTCAGTTATGACGCCCTGTACTCAGTTATGACGCCCAACAATTTTTCCCACCTGCTCTACCACTTTTATATACGGGAATGGGATAGGACTTAACTGCTATGTAAAGATTCGACATAAAGACCATAGTTGATAGTGGGATTTACCAAAGCAATTATACATATGGTCGCCCATTCCCCAATTCTCTATGGGACAGTTTGCTAAATGAGAGGATTGTGGATGTGTGTGTGTGTGTGGATATGGGTGAAGGATGAATATGTTAGTAGGATGGAAGGGTGTGTGTGGGTAGGGAGAGGGTGTGTGTGGGTAGGGAGAGAGGGTGTGTGGGTAGGGAGAGGGTGTGTGTGGGTAGGGAGAGAGTGTGTGTGGGTAGGGAGAGGGTGTGTGTGGGTAGGGAGAGGGTGTGTGTGGGTAGGGAGAGAGTGTGTGTGGGTAGGGAGAGGGTGTGTGTGGGTAGGGAGAGAGGGTGTGTGGGTAGGGAGAGGGTGTGTGGGTAGAGAGAGAGTGTGTGGGAAGGGAGAGACGGTGTGTGAGTAGGGAGAGAGTGTGTGGGAAGGGAGAGAGTGTGTGGGTAGGGAGAGAGAGTGTGTGGGTAGAGAGAGAGAGTGTGTGGGAAGGGAGAGACGGTGTGTGAGTAGGGAGAGAATGTGTGGGTAGGGAGAGAGTGTGTGGGTATGGAGAGACGGTGTGTGGGTAGGGAGAGAGTGTGTGTGGGAAGGGAGAGAGTGTGTGGGTAGGGAGAGAGTGTGTGGGTATGGAGAGACGGTGTGTGAGTAGGGAGAGAGTGTGTGGGTAGGGAGAGGGTGTGTGTGGGTAGGGAAAGAGAGTGTGTGTGGGTAGGGAGAGACGGTGTGTGGGTAGGGAGAGAGAGTGTGTGTGGGTAGGGAGAGAGGGTGTGTGGGTAGGGAGAGGGTGTGTGTGGGTAGGGAGAGAGGGTGTGTGTGGGTAGGGAGAGAGGGTGTGTGGGTAGGGAGAGGGTGTGTGTGGGTAGGAGAGACGGTGTGTGTAGGTAGGGAGAGGGTGTGTGTGGGTAGGAGAGACGGTGTGTGTAGGTAGGGAGAGGGTGTGTGTGGGTAGGGAGAGAGTGTGTGTGGGTAGGGAGAGAGGGTGTGTGGGTAGAGAGAGAGAGTGTGTGGATAGTTAGAACAATAAGCATAAGACAGACACATAGACAGACATTAATGACGACGTTTGGACAGGTAAAAGCAAACAAAACAAATACATAAAAAATTAAAAAAGTAAACAAATACAAAAAACAAACAAACAAACACATTAACAACAACAATAAGCATAAATAAATCAAAGACACAAACCAAACAAATACATAAACAACAACAAACGAGAAACTAGTAAACAATCTAAAAAACTAAATAAAATACGAATACAAATCAACTGTGATGAAGAGAAAAGAGACTGAAATCCTGAGCAACAAAGGGAGATGAAGGGGGAGGGAGGGATTAGGGGGGAAGGGGGAGGGAGGGGGAAGAGAGGGAGGGGTAGAGAGGGAGGGAGGGAGGAAAGGAGGGAGCGATAGTTGCCGGCCTCGAGGTATACCATGAATGACAATAGAGCAAGTTATTGGTTAGGTTTGGTTAGGTTAGGTTAGGTTTGGTTAGGTTAGGTTAGGTTAGGAAGTGGATTAACCAGAAGCGAAAGTAGGGATAGGCTGGAGGGGAAGGAGAGGGAGGAGAGGGAAAGGGAGAGAAGAGAGAGAAAAGGGAAGGAAATCTAAGTAGAAAGAGAAAGAATTGAACTCAGTAATTTCAGTTGTTGACAGCAGACATAATGCGACAGACAGACAGACAGACAGACTAACAAACTAACAGACAAACAGACAGACAGACAAACAGACAGAGACAAAAACAAGTGTATCGGGAAAATAGGTTTACGTAAGAAGGAAGTAATTACCAAGAGGAAATTTTATCCCTGGGTCGGAAAGGGAAATCTTATACGGGGGAAACAGACAGACAGACAGACAGAAGAACATCTATACATATAAAAATGACGGTCAGGAGGAAACTTTGGCTGGATAAGGAAGGGTAAGTAATTCTGATTCGGAAACATATATGACTACGACACATATGGGACAACGACACATATGGGACTACGACACATATGGGACTACAACACATATGGGACTACGACACATATGGGACTACAACACATATGGGACTACAACTCATATGACTACAACACATATAGACCTACAACACAAATACAATTACAACAGACAGTACTGCAACACATAGGACTGCAACAACAACACATATGGGACTACAACACACGGCAGACGGGTTATAGAGGTAGGTCAAGATGTAGTGAATCTAATGCAACATCATTCATCAAGATTATCATTGCAAATCTGCATACTGATGATGAGTTATTGCCTAGAATACTGATCTTCCTTCCGGCCTTCAATACCGCTTTTTTATAAGTGAGGGATATATTTAATGTATATTGGACAACAAATATGAAGCCAAAACAAAAAAATGAGATAAAAAAATAAAATATGAAGCCTAAAAGTAAAAAAAGAAACCAAAACAAAAATGAAGCCAAAAATAAAATTGAAGCCAAAACAAAATATGAAGCCAAAAAAAAGAAGAAAAATTTAAACCAAAAACAAAAAAAAATGAAGCCCAAAAAATGAAGCAAAAAAAAAACCAGTGGAGAGAAATATTAGTAGTCTTGAAATTCGTAAAACCCAATAGCCTTCAGCTGTGGCAGTGGGCATGATGAATGAGCCGGGGAAATGGCTGTATATATTGACAGCTGTTGAGGGATATATGGAAAATCAATTTGAATTCCAATGAAAGGAAATATTTTCTTGTCTCATCTATAAACAATATGATAGACATTAGGTGCTGTTATGTTCTTTATGGATGAATTATATTAGAATGTTTAATTACATAAAAGGACAAAAATGTTAAGAAAAAAAGATAGAATTGGTTTGTTCCGGTTTAATTCCAGTGAAAGAGAAATTTATTAAAATGGAAAGAAAAGAAAATTAAATCCTAGTTTTCAGTATAATGTCACTTTACTGGAAATTATAGGTAGCCATTGTCATAAGTCATAGTACTAGTTGGATTAAATTATAGTACTCCAGGAATAAATCATGGTACTCAGGTGTTTAAGACGTGGGATATATCACTGTACTCAGGTCGTTAACATAGTAAATAAGGAGTTAAAGTTCAGCTAAACTAGAGGACTCATGTGATTTATTATTTCCCCCCCCCCCCAAGAAAAAAAAAGTAACTTGTATTCTGGGTGGAAATACAGTACGAGTGATGGTCTTAAAATACGCTAAAGAATTATTATAGGTAGACGAGAACAGGATTAAGAGATTAGAGGAGCCAGGATAGAGTATCACAGACCTGGAATTACAATAAAATAAGCTTTAACTTCATTATATCTGTGGAAACTCTATTACAAATGCTATATTAAATACAGTGGAAGGATAGCAGAAAGGATATATAAAGTGAGACTAAATCAAAGAGGAATTGGAAACACAAAATTGCTAAAAAGTGCGAACCAATCACCCCAGAGACAGAAGGCGAGTGCTGTGTCCATCAAGCCACCACATCCCAAAAAACATCGAAACGGAATTGGTAAAAAAAAAAAAAAGTTTCATATTGACAGTGTATCATCTTTCAACAAATAACACATCTATGTTATATATATATATATGTACCTCATGTAGAACAAGCACCCAACATGTTATTATTATTTTCGATATACTGTAAATAATTAACTCATGTAATCTATCTGGATATATTTCATCCTTTTAGAAATATACCATTGTGGATTATTTGTTGTCCAGAAATACATAGAAAACATAACACTCAAAGTCACTATTTTTTTACGTCAGTGATTTCTTTTGGTTGTGCATAAAAGTCATTGTTTGTACCATCCATCACCAAGCCTCAGTACTATATGAAATTTCTTTACTCTGGGGTGAACAAATGTCAGTGATACGTAAAATGTAAATTCAAGAGGATGTGGTAAAGATTGAACATGCTGAAGCTTGAATTAGGTTTGTCAAGTTGAAATTATTACAACGTTGTTATACAGATGGCGGAAATGGGCAGCTCAATGTCTTATTTTCAAGCTGCATTTTGGCTTTTGTTGGGAATAATATCTGAATTATTCTACATGAAATAATAAAAAAGGCTTAAAAAAAATATTAATTCCTCAAAAAGCAGAAATAGCTACTAGAAATATCAATAGGAATTCCAAAACAAATCGATATCTTATGTAATTTGAGGAGAAGAAAATATAGTAAATAAACTCCATCGAGGGACAATGTACTCCCAGACACGCAGTAGCTAAACCCTTCTCTCTCTCCCAGGCAATACCAAGTTAGAAGAAGGTCGTGTTCAAGGCCAACTAAAGCTCTGTTACCTCCAAGATTCCACCCTCGAGGCTCTTAACCCAGATAAGATGTCACTGGGGTGCCGACGCTTCCTACGTAGAACGAAATGTAAAGTCAAAAAAAGGTAAGCGAATGTAGACAGCAAATACCATCTCGGGGGGACACATCTCCCTCATACAACTGCTGATATCAGACAGACATTCACCTCCAGGTCTGGATTGGGGATGTGTTGTCGTCAGATGTTGAAAAAGGAAGAGGAAACAAGAGATACTGGAAACATCAGTCGAGAGGGATGTTTCGTGTGTATACTGAGCCTCGGGACACAGTGTATCTATTCAACACAACAGTAAATTCAAAGTCTCAAGTCTCAACACAGCACAGAACCTCTCAGGAGTTTGGATAGATTGCAGTGTTTCTCATCACCATTAGTGTTCTTATACGAGCAGTTTCATGCTTTGTCTTTAGTAATGATTATATCTCTATCACTTTCCTCTTTCCCACGGAGAACTTCACTCTATTTTCAGCGTGACGAATAGCATCAATTAAGTGTTTATTGTGGTCTCCCTTCATCCATTTTCTCTTTCTAACTCGTTTTCTTTAAGCCTAGTCTATAGGATCTTAAAGTCCTTATTAGTTAAACTCGCCGATACATCATAACATCAACCTTCTTAGGCGTTTAGATGCATCCCAGCTCATCTATGCATCTCCTTATTCCTACTAATGAAGACCACGTTCATGTCAGGTAAATTAATTCTACCTGACTGTCACCTGTCCATCCACCTCGCCCGGCTGACTGTATCATATATGGAACACACATATAGCGAAGGGTCTTGTCTCAGGGTGTGTCTTTATACTCAAACAATCATCAACCTATTCCCCTGAAGTGACGAAAATACGTAATGAGTCAGTCCCTCCCTTTACATCAGTCCCGGGGCTGAAGAGGGACCGAGAGTTAAAGAGGAAAGAGGTACGGTAAGATAGTTCCAGTAATGAAATTTCCAAGATGACGAGATGAGTATGTCTGAACGACCATTGGCGCCCCCTTCAAGACGGCAGCTAATTTAGGATCAGGATTTCGTAATTCTTCGGTGTATCAAAGGAGCCGCAGTGAAGAGAGATATTATTGTTATCCTAAGCATCCGAGACGGTGCCTGGGAATGTAGAGCAAAGGAGAGAGAAATGAAGGACGGATGGTGGGATCGGTGTCTCTTGTCCCTGGGGGCGTCACCTGAGAAAATTTTAATCCTGTTGGAGAGTTGAGAGAAGATGTTATTTGTAGACCAATGGAGCCAAACTCTTCTCGACTAACATTATGTAGTGTCCACGATGTCAGAGTCTAATGATATCAAAACCTACAACTGGGCAAGAAAAGTTCCTCAAAATCTTACCGGCAAAAGTTCTGTATTTCTTCGCTAACTATCAATTCTCAGTCACCCGTAAGTCGTAGATCAAACACACTGACCTACGACCACAGCCACTTACGACCACTACGACCACAACCATCTACAACCGCTACCATCCATTCACAAAGTCACCATTGTTACGGGCCTTACAGTCATCGGTTAGAGGGCATTTACCTTTTGTAAATTAACGTCACTACTCCTCGTTGCTAACTTCCTGGCTAGAGTCATTCATTCATGGACTCAGATCAAAGCACCATTGTTACCAGTGACCTCAGCCCACCAGTCCTCAGGCGGCCACAGATGTATACCATTGTAGTGCAGCTCCCTAGTGGATGTGTCGTGACCCTTAACTGCAGGGAGATAAATAGACTGTGGCGGCCCCTCCTTTATGACCAGTCGAGTGTGTGTGTGTGTGTGTGTGTGTGTGTGTGTGTGTGCGTGTGTGTGTGTGTGCGTGTGTGTGTGTGTGTGTGTGTAGGGGTGAGGGGCATATATGGGTGTGTTTATGTGTATGTGTGTCTATGTATGAGTGCGTGTGTATGTATGTGTAAGCGTGTGCGCATATTTTAACCAAAGTTTAAAGGATTAGCTCGTGATAAATGAACATCAGTGAGGCGGCGGAGAGTTCCAAGATAAGATGAAAGTTCTATAGAGAGAGTTTCTGATTGGCTGACGGTCGCTGGGGAGTTGTTGTGCCGAAAAGTGTACCCATAAGGCCCCACCCAGCTTAGTTCCCTGGATGGTCCTATTGTGAAGGGATATCCTGTAGGGATTTACTTGGTAGAGGATAATCGATTTTACCACCATCACCACTACCACCATCACCACTCTACACTCTGTTAACACTTTAATGAGGTTTACCCACATAGTTTATCAAGGAATGTTAGTCGGTCTTAAGGCGAGATACAACAGTCAAAGAGTCCAGGGAAATATTTGTTGTCAATTCCATACAAGAGGTAAACAAACGCCTTAATTTTGTAAACATGGTATTGGGTCTTCATGCAGGTGACGTCCCAGACCATACATACATACATACATACATACGTACATACATGCACGTGTGGATTGAAGTCTATAGTCCAGTTTAGTTGTTTGGAGGAGAAAGTCGTATCAAATGAACGTATTATTGTCCAGGGTGTTTATCATTTTAATGAGCAGAAAGATTATATACAGCTTTGGTGGCCTATATAACCATGAATTTATGTGACATTGTGACACACCTCCACGTGCAGCACACACACACACACACACACACACACACACACACACACTCACACACACACACACACACACACACTATTAAACATACTGTAGTCTTATAATATTTTTCACTATAATGATGCCACTCTTCAGTTTTAATCATATATATAAACAAAGTGGTTCATTTCGTAATGTATGTATGTATGTATGTATGTATGTATGTATGTAGTGTCACGTAAATAAAACCTAGGTCTATAATATTATTTAATACAGAAGTAAAATTACATGATCAAAAACTCAGGTAAAAAAACAACTTCATATTGTGTGTTGCAGCGTTAAACTCTTGGCTCTGTAGGGAATACATAAGCCAGAAGGAAAGAGATGCATAGACAGGAAGAGAAGACTAGGAAGAAGAGAAATGGATAATAAACAGGAGATGAAGAGAAACGATAGAGCAAATCCACTCTTTAATCTCCTCTTTTTGGGGGGGGGGGGGGGAGAGATTAAATGTTTTGTTTATGATTTAATCTTCTTCTTAATCCCTTTTGTCTTTGTCAATTATAATCAATGAACTTTTTTGTCATTAAATAATTCAATAATCCTACGGGTTATCCTGTCGTGTCTAATATATCCTCACCTACTTTTAAAAAAATCTTATAGTTTCCTCTTAAATAACCTAACACATCGTTTTCTTCCCTTTCTTTATAGTATAGCGGATTTGTTATAGTTAAATATATTAAAAATTATTGATTTCTTTGTTTATCCTCGAAATTTCGTTCTCCTGTTCCATTAACCTGACTCTATGATAAGCTCAAACTAAGTAATAAAAGTCTTATTTATATCAGTGATTTATAGGTCACACGAAACTAGAATTAAAAAATGTTTGACCGGTGAAAATGACGCCCTTTGTCTAGTCAAAACAAAAGAATTATGGTAAAAAATTCTGGTGTCAACAGACCGAGTTGCAATATTCACTGGAAGAAAATTGTCGAATTAAAATCTCAACTTCGTTTCTTATTTTTTTTTTAATCAGGATAATTCTTTATAATCATTACCTTCATTTAACACACAAAACACACACACACACACACACACACACACACAACACACACACCTGAAAACATGACCTATTATACTCCCTCCCCTCTTCATAATTATCATATCATTTTAACCTGTTTTTACCTGTACATTAGTCATTACACCAACCACATTATCATACACAAACTCTAATACTTTTCGCTTTTCACTAATTCCCCCTGATCCCCCCCAGCCACCCCATCTGTTCCCCAACTTCCACATTACAGGTGACGTTTTTTAAAATTCTCTTTCTTCTATATTTCATTCGTCATACTTCAAAGCTGCGGGAGAATGAAGAGCATACACAAAACGATAGAATTTAAATGCGCTACAGGGTTAGAAATTAAAGACTTTTAAGTGTTTGCCTCCCTATAATTCTGAACTGTTTCGTGGAAGGTCACTCAAATAAACTCCCAGAGACCCAACTTATATAGGTAAGGGTAAATAGATCTGGTAACAGTGTAAAAAACCTCGCTGCCAAACGCTCGATATACCCGTATCTGTAACTCAAACCAGGCTTCTACTACCCTCTATTCCCACTACTCGTCACCTCTTACCTTTACAGTGTTACCAGATTAGTTGCCCTACCCTAATAACTTGTTGGGTTTCTACGAATTAATCAGGCCAACCATGTGTGTGTGTGTGTGTGTGTGTGTGTGTGTGTGTGTGTGTTGGAGATAATTAAAAAGAATATTATAGAGATGAACGAGAGAAACGTATAATAAATAATTATATGAATAGATGGTAAGAAAAAGAAGAGAAAAATTGGATAAGAGGTTTTCAAAAAAATCCCCAAATGTATTGACAACAGTGAAATACTTTATGGAAACAATGGAGAGGAAGTTAGAAGTAAATATTGGGGAAAAAACAATAAATGGCATGAAGAAAGAAGAAGAGTGGAATGATAAGGATGAGATAATGAGAACAATAACCACACCAGTCAGCACGAGAGAAAGGCAGACAAGGAATAATGAAAAAGAACACAAATTTAGGAAGAGATATGAAGATGAATAAAACAATTCTGTGGTAAAGGATTAACAAAAGCAGGAAAGATAAATTAACAAAGAACGAAGGAAAATTAGATAAGAATGATAATTAGCTTGTGGAGAGGACGGAATAAATATGATGGAAATGAAAAAAATATACTCAGAAAATGGTAGGTAATGGATATATGTAAATAATGTGACAACAAAGAGAAATTGAGGTTAAGAGAGAATGGAACAGACAGACTGAATTAACATATATTTAAAAGGATGAAATACTGAGATATGCATTACAACTGACAGAAATTACATATATATCAAGGTACAGAAGATATATGAGAATATACAGTATATCATTGTAGGTAAAATAGATGTTTTTAGCTGACTGGAAGAAAGTATTGATCATTTCAGTGTAAAAAAAAAAAAAAGATTCAAATTAACTCAAACACTCAGAGAAATATATTTGTTATGGTAAAGTAATTTATAAGGCTTTAAAAGGTCTTATGCTAAAACAAGAGTCTTTTTAACAGGAAACAGATGGTGCTAAGAGGAAGGAATTAGTGTTGATTTAGTCTACATGTTTTTGTGGACAATCATCACTACCATGGACAGTCATTACTACCATGGACAATCATCACTACCATGAACAATACCACTACCATGAACAATCACGGTACCATGAACACCCCCACTACCATGAACAGCCCAGCTACCATGAACAGCCCAGCTACCATGAATAATCACGGTACCATGAACACCCCCACTACCATGAACAGCCCAGCTACCATGAACAATCCCACCATCATATCAGAAGATTGGAAGGGACATAAAAGTAGTAACTGGATCCAGACATATGTGGTCGTATGTCTAGCTAAGATACAGAGGAAGACTTCAAGTTGTGAACAAAATATTGCGAGAGAGAGGAGTCAAAAGTTTCCCCCGAGTCTCTTGATGGATGGAAAAAGTTAAGTTAGGAATGTGGAAACAGTCTGAATGTCTGATTGAATATCTGAATGTCTGAGTGACTGAGGATTGAGGAAGCTACAATCTCATCTCTTGACGAACAGATAAGTTAAAAATGATATTAATTAGAATTGTATGTGTGTGTGTGTGTGTGTGTGTGTGTGTGTGTGTGTGTGTGTGTGTGTGTGAGTGTGTGTGTGAGTGTCATGGGGTCTGATGAGCAGAAATAAGTCTCAGATAATAATTCTATATCATATTGTATATAAATGACTGTTTTTATATTTCATTACTGACTGTATGACTGACACTGGCATATGACTGCTACCATTCACCTTTAATTAACTCCGTTGGGTAATTTAAAATTTCTGGATCACCTGGAATTTTTTTAGTAATTTTGTTAATGATTCCTAAATAAAAACTAGATATTTAGTGACAATGTAAAAATTTTATTGATGTAACTATATTAATCTTTATACATGAACGTGTGACTCTTGCTTCATTATGTTGTGAGTATAGAAATATTCACAGTGGGTTTTGTTGTTTTGTTTCGGTTTGTGGTTCGTGGAAGTCAAGAATATTCGGCTCATGGTTCGCGAAAGTCAAGAATATTCGGTTCATGGTTCACATAAGTCAAGAATGCTCGGTTCACGGAAGTCACAAGCGCCGACGTAAGCTTGCCAGGTAATGTGGGTAATTTTCTCAGGTCGCACAGGTAAGTTGAAGGGGGTCATAACCTAAGTCTCTAATGTCAGAAAATGAGACTCCTGTTGTATTATAGCCATAAACCTGTTTGGGTAATACCGTCTTTTTATTTATTTATTGTTGTTATCGTGTTGACAACTTCCGGGAAGGAGAGACAGACAGAGACAGACAGAAACAGACAGAAACAGACACATACTCAGAGACAGATACACACGGGGAAATTTATACTATGCTATCCAATATTACAGAAGAATATGACGAATATGACAAAGACTCACACTTATATTCCCCAAGCTTCTTATATTCACTCTGTAATATCTCTCAGCCATGAAAGGAGAGAGAGTCAATCTTACTCGCTCGCGATGGTTTGATTCCTTCATAGTAGTAGGAGAACTAACATGAAATTCTCGGGGAAAAAGAGACACTTGCATATTCATAATGACAGATAAAGCGTGAGAGTGTGTCACAAATACAATGGTTACAGGTAGTGAGAAGAAGCACTTTTGGTGATGTTAATATTCGCGGAAAAGTGTAACGCGACAGTCAGCAGTTCCGGGTCAAAATTTTCCCTCCAAAAATGACTTACTGTTGATAAGCTTTGTCCCGGTAATAGCGAATATCTCTCATAGTGAGGATGTACATGGCCACTAGGAGACAATGGAGGACAAATACAAGACTACATTGACTATTGAAAAACGTAGGAAGGTGGAAATAAGGTCTTCCATCTCTTCATTGTTGGGTGATTCTCGAACCAATGTACAGTAGTGAGTAGAGTCGCTGTGTGGGTTAGCATTCTCTGATTCGTTTATGTACACAGAATTTCTGAATTGGTTACTGTAAAACTATTTTTGTTGGTGTGTGTGTGTGTGTGTGTGTGTGTGTGTGTGTGTGTGTGTGTGTGTGTGTGTGTGTGTGTGTGTGTGTGTGTGTGTCAGGCATTAACATTACACAAGTTACATATTAATCCCTCGTACCATTACCTCCTTTGAGTTAAAATTCTTCGCATTTTTTCCCCCGATGATTTACAGTAAATTCGGAATTTAACACGAGGTGACAGACAAACTAACGCTTATAACTTGCTGACACTTTACACGGGGTCTTAACAAACACTCTTTACGTGCTGACACTTCCCTTCGTTGCTGACACATAATATTGTATTTCTATAGCTCGTTGACCAAAGTATAATATTTCTTTAGATGCTGACACTGTACACATGTCCCCCTCGTGTTAGAGCATGATAATATTTCACTGCACATGACCACACTTACCATACCTACCACACTTACCACACACACACGTCACACTTACCATACCTACCACACTTACCACACACACACGTCACACTTACCATACCTACCACACTTACCACACACACGTCACACTTGCCACACTTACCATACCTACCACACTTACCACACACACGTCACACTTGCCACACTTACCATACCTACCACATTTACCACACACACGTCACACTTGCCACACTTACCATACCTACCACACTTGCCACACACGCTAATGGCCACTCTTAAAGACAGTCACATCATCTCCACTCTTAACTTTACCACATTTAAGATGATTAACCTCGGAGATGTTTTTCGCTTCTTAGATCATTAAGCCACAACAGATGTCCTCATGGCCATAAATGTTTGATCATCTTTTAGTATCTTTTAATAACTTGTGATTATCTCGACTTTCAATTCACGTGTGACCTTTGACCTGGACAATGTGGCTGGATTATCTCAGAGGTCTTAATGAATAACGAGTTGAACACAATCTATTCTTTCGTTATACGTTATTACTATATTTATTACTATGATGTTTAATAAACTCTCTTTCTGAAATATTGTCATGGGGAGAGGCTACGTAGTTTTAGTGTGTGGGTCAATGGGGGTCAGGATTTACGTCAATAGCCCCTGGGTGACGTCAGTGATTTCCGCCATCTGTTGCCCTTGAGTGCCTTCGTCAGTATCGTTACGAGGAACATTGCATATTCTCCGCACGAGACCGTCAGCATCCTGACTACTTTATGTGTTGCAGTGTGTGCTGCAGTCGGCCGTGTCGTTGGCGTTATCACCAACATTTGTGTAAGAGCTCTCCGCTACACAGAATGTCAATACGAGCTTCAAAAGTGGCAATAGCGTTGTCTCCTCTCGGTTCCTGCCGAACTTCTTATTAGATTATATTCCGCTCAGCTCAACAATAACACTGGAAATAGCACTCCATTCTCAGCGACTAATATCCCTGATATTACTTTCTGGATGGGTTCTGTGACGTTATATTTGGAGCTTTATCGTTCTTCTGCTAATATTCACGTACTGTTTATTGGCCTCAGCTGACCCTATAGGCATTAACTCCTATAAGTACATTTGTGGTAATATGTTAGACGCACGTTTATGTCGTACTTGTTAAAATATTTTGGCCTCATAGACAAATGTTTGGGATGCGGAATGACTAAGGCTGCCTTAGTAGCTGTCGCTCTCTCTACCTCGTCCACCTGCTTACCATACGACGCTACGAGCTGCTACACCTTCTCTCTAAACTTGAAACTCCACAGGTTTTTGCCATAGTTCATCTTTTGTAGTATTAATCTCTTCAACAGACAGACAGACAGACAGAGAGGACAGACAGACAGACAGACAGACAGACAGACAGACAGAGAGACGGGTCGTAGCAAGCAAGGGCAGGTCCACAGGTCGTAGCTAGCAGAGGCAGGTCACAGAGGCGGCGGAGGGAAGGGAGCGCGGGTCGGCAGCTATTGTTACTTCTCGTGTAGGAGGTATTGTATTATTCTGGCCTGGCCGAGCTGTGGTCAGAGGCTACCCGCGGGTGGGGGAGGAAAAGGGGAGGGGGAGGGAAAGGGAGGGAGGGAGGGAAAGGAAGGGAAAGTGAGAAAGAGAGAGAGAGGGGTAGAGGGACCAACGTCACTAACCGCTACCTGCTCCTCCTTCACCCCACCGCAACGCACACACACACACACACACACACACCATTTTATTACAAGCTGCTGTTACCATTTATATATCACCCTCCATATATTTATACCTAATACTAACGAAGACAAAAAAATATATATATAACTCTAAGATTTCCTTCAACACGTACTCCTTATATGCTAAAGACAATGCAATGACGTGTACTGTACAGAGCACTCTCTTTCTCTCTCTCTCTCTCTCTCTCTCTCTCTCTCTCTCTCTCTCTCTCTCTCTCTCTTTCTCTCACCGTGGCCTGGATGACTCTCTCCCGTATTTGTTTCGGGTTTATTTGTTTAGCATTATTCCGATAGTTTTATGTTTATTTGTTTACCGTCATTGTAATTATTTATTCCGCGTTTACCCGTTTATCATACATCGCTCTGATATATTTTTGGTTTAGCATAAATGATATTCGCTGAGATCTTTATACTGTACAGTGTCAAAATTCCGTGGTGTTTCATCCAAGCTGGTATTCTTTAACATTCCGGGGCTTCCGCTTCAGACTAAGCTTTAAAACCGCTCTCGCTGCTGAACAAATCTGGTTTTTCCTGATCAGGATTTTGAAAATATCTTCGCAACAGGAACAGAGTATGTCATTTAACTCTTTGGCTCAGTTTTGTTTTATTTTACACGAAGAATAAATTGTTATTGATCTATGGACGGGGATGAGGTAGTCTGGTGTGTGTTGAGAGTTGAGAACACGAGCTTTAATATATTTTTTTTTTTACAACTATGCTAAACCTAACCTAACCTAACCTAACCTAACCTAACCTAACCTAACCTAACCTAACCTATTAATACACAAACCCACCCCCTAAAAAAGAAGCACTCACGATAACTAACACACACACACACACACACACCTACACGCACACATACCCAAACACAAATACTCACACAGCCAAACATATATAACAGGCGACCCACTAAAGACACTAACAAAATGCCTCTCCCCGCCTCCCACCACAAGCATCCTTCACTCGTCCAACAAACCGGAACTAAACCCCCGTTGTAGATTACTTCTCTGAGTCACAGCGCCGAGAAAATTAATCTCCTCAAAGTGAATCGTATTTCTGGGTGTGTGGTGTGGCAGCGGTTGGTGGTGCTTCCTTGTTACCCGAGTCTTCTGTTATATCCTAGTATGAGCCTTAGACTCTCTGTAACCTAAGTATGACAGTATGAAAGATATGTGCTGGGGAAAAGAACATCATTTATTATTTTGATATTTAAAAAAAAAACAATTCTAATAAATTTATGAAGATTTTTTTTATATCATTACAGAATACAAGTATTATTATCGATTATTAGACATAATAAGTTAATAAATTAACGTAACAGATTGATTATAATTGTGAAATATATGTTTATTGTTAGTTCATATTTAATTGTGTTTTATTTTTCATGAAGGGAGACTCGCAGAACTTCAGGGGGGATAAGATGGATCCATTAATACAATGTTCTTTTGATGTCTCTTCCTTTCGTACAAGATTAATAAGTATCGTTGGTTCCCTGACTGATTGGAGTAGTATATTATCACTGCATCTCTCTCTCTCTCTCTCTCTCTCTCTCTCTCTCTCTCTCTCTCTCTCTGTCACTGCACTAATGTGGTAGTGGTATATCTGTCGGCTTTCACACAAACATTTAGCTGCGGTGACAAATAACGCTTTACTTCTCTCTCTCTCTCTCTCTCTCACAAACACACACACACACACCCTCTCTAAGACACATTAACACGATGATGAAGACATAGAAGAGATATAAACCTATTAAACCTGTAACTAACTATCTGACTGACTGAGTGACTGACTGACTGAGTGACTGACTGACTGAGTGACTGACTGACTGACTGACTGAAGATAATCCTCTTTCTGACTCATCTTACCACGCAGTGCAATTGAGAGTACGATTATTGCAGCAACAAAATTAATATTCCCATTTTGGCTTCCCACTTTATCATCAAAATAAACAATATATATCATTGTATATCATAGTTTGATTCATATTATCACCATAAGTAAGAGAATAACTAAAACAAATAAAAAGTATTGTATATAACAAGTTATTTTCCAGTACGATATGTTGGTCGCTTGAACGGGCACCAACGGTCTTCCATCATTCGTTAGTGTTTGTGGCAATGCGATCAATACAACATGATTGCAAGCGCCTGGTGCTGAGTGTGACTTATGGCCCGGGTTTTTGGGGGGGGGCAGTCTAGTCACGGTTTTTCTCGTTTCAATCTATTTTGTTATTGTGTTTTTCTCTTTGGTCGATTTTGCTTATGTTCTAAAATATACACGAAGCCCGCACCGCTCTACCCAGTCTTGGCAGGGGCCGGCAGACGATATATCTTGGCCAGCGCTGCGTTAAGCATCTACTTAGGAGCACACTTTGATCTGCCACCTCCTCCCCCCCCTCCTGGACGATACGAATATTGATTTTGGTTCTCCCGTGTGTGTGTGTGTGTGTGTGTGTGTGTGTGTGTGTGTGTGTGTGTGTGTGTGTGTGTGGCTTTTGTATTACTCTTTGATAACATTCACCCTAAAAATATCCAACTGGCTATAAAATATTTAAGTTATAGGCAATATATAGACACTTTATGCTTCTCTTAGACAATATCCAAACAGTGAACCTTCCCACCTGACCCACTATGCCACACCACCACACTCGGCCACCATACCACCATACTCACTCCACACCACTACATTATCATACTCAAAACACCACACCACCAACTCAATCCACCAAACATAACCCACCACACTATACCACACTACAAAAACTCACTCCACCACACTCCACCACACCATAAAAACTCAGAACTCCACCACACACCACAGCAATAAAGTGTCGTCGGCATGTCGTCTTTTGCTTGCACTTCCTATCGCTGCGGGAGTCGTACCATGGCAACGTCCCAGCAGTATATTTTTCCTTCATCAAGTAACTCTCAGGAGATCACACAGTTTCAGTTTCCCTGCGGCGACCACATTTTCATCCCATGCCAGAGAAGGAGAAACCAACACCGAGGTTCCATTTCCTTGGCAAGAAGTCGAGCTTGTAATATTTTCCGCTAAGATAAACAAAAATACACACAAAAAAAATTATGTTTTCTTTACAGTGACCAGTTTTGAGAGTCCCTGTACACAAAGACCTTTCACCCTTCCATCGTTTTGATATCTTGATTCTGGGAAATATAAATCCTTGACTGACTAAAACCTCAAGAAAAGTACAAGATAGCAGACGAATACAAGGACTTAAAATGGTAGTTGGGTAAAATATAAGATTGACTTGAATGGTTTTCTTTGTAGGATGAAGAATGTGATAGAAGATTGTGGTGAATAGAGTTACAAAGAGCAGTTGGGCTTAAGTTACTTATCTTGAGATACTTAAAAATATAGATGGAGATAAGACAGTTCCCAAATATTAATGAAGTATTTAACATAGAGGTAATACACAACATTCGCTTCACGGTATTTGAAGACTGGTGATAAAAGTGAAATTTAATTGGATTTTTTCACAGATCGTAAATTAATCTATCGAGACTTAATGAACTAATAAACTTACAAAAATAATCGAAAAATAACACTAAGATTGTTTGAACTTAAATCTCCACACATGATAACCCAACACTGAATCTGTTTAGCTTAACTATAGTGAGGATAACGAAGCCAGGACACCTGTTTCTCATTCACTCATAACACGTCTTTCTCACTCACGATATATCTTTCTCAATCACGATACATCTTCTCACTTACGATACATCTATCTCATCCAAAACACATCATTCTCACCTAGACCCCATCTCTCCACACACCTCTACCAGCAATAGGAAAAACACCGGATTTATAACCCTGATAATCCTACATAGTGAGTATAAATAGCTCACTCCTACACTGAGTTATGTAAATATAGATTCATATACTCTCGTTAATCTCTCAAATAGATGATACAATTTTAGACCCTTGTTATAAGAGCTATTGGGTCTGTTTACGTGGTGTATTCTAGTGAGTGAAGAGTAAAGTGCATAGCAATGGGAGTATTTTATTTTGTTTCATTCTAATATAAAATCACATAATAGTTGCATCGTGTTTTTGAGAGTTTATTCATGAACTCTACACGATATTGCAATAACATATTAACAACACACACACACACACACACACACACACACACACACACACACACACACACACACACACACACACACACACACACACATCCCCAGGTAACACCCGTAGACAGAAATACACACACACATATGTATGATACAACGACACACACACACAGGAACACGACCTTTCAAAGATGCACAACCATGTCGGAGAATGACCTTGACGCGTGACCTTTGACCTGTGTGGGGTTCTGACCTGTTGTCCCTGGACCCTCAAAGTAATACATGTATAATACCTATATTTACGTCATAACCTTCTCGGGTTTAGATAAATGATGTCTGAAATTATTATCTGTTGCTTAAGACATAAACAAGAGAGATAAACAAGTCACTATCTATTATTTTCTTAAGATATAAACAAATAAACAAGAAGAGATAAACAAGGGGTGACTATTATGTTATTGTCTGGAGAAATATTAATGCATGGTGTTAATAACTAATGTATTTCGATGTTTAGGAGTTAAGGGACTAAGACAGACAGACAGACAGACAGACAGACAGACACACAGACAGACAGACAGACACATAGATAGATAGATAAGGGACAGACAAAATCAACTAATCACAGACTTATTCACCACGGAGTATAACAACAGACAGATTAATTCAACAGACAAATTGATATTATATAAATATTTCTCAATCTAATTATACTTTCCCTTCTCTATTATAATTACCAATGAGAAAATTAATATTCTACAAAAATTATAATTCTAGATTGGTGAAAAATTATTACAATCCCTGTGGGAATTATTTACGTAATTACAAATAAGAAATGGTAAGAAATTAATGAACACTAATCTCTAATACTTTTTTTTATTTCTCAAGATTCTTACGTAATGATGTATTTTTTTATAATGCTCTCGGTATAATGAGTATGGTAGTTCATGATCTACATTATATGATTAATAATTCCTCTAACAAAATATAATGCTTCCAGGTGTGTGGGAAATAATAATAAGGCTTCCAGGTGTGTGGGAAATAATAATAAGGCTTCCAGGTGTGTGGGAAATAATAATAAGGCTTCCAGGTGTGTGGGAAATAATAATAAGGCTTCCAGGTGTGTGGGAAATAATGATAAGGCTTCCAGGTGTGTGAGAAATAATTATGTTAGGTACTGAGTGATGCATCTGTCAACAGTACATTTTTTCCCTTCAGTTACAACGCGTAAATTACACCAAAAATTCTTCAGTTTCATAACGTAGTGAACATTTGTCAGTGGAAATAATATGTTGATTGTGTCCAGCCTCTGTGTGTGTGTATGTGTGTAGGTGTCACCCCCCCCCCCCTCCCAATAAGGTTAATGGTCGTGGTTGAGAGCCTTTAAGAGTCATTGGTGAACTATCTGGGTCAGAGAATAATAGAGAAGAATCGTCACTGAGAGGAAGAATCATCACGTACAATCATCACTAAGACTCAACACTAAAAGAGACTCAATATTTCAACCCCCCAAGCATTAATACTCCTAACCTAACCTAACCTAACCTAACCTAACCTAACCTCCACCATCCCACACATTAGACTCTCTTATATCACTCCTGATAAAAAAAAAAATACTCTTCTGTTTCTTTTGTTAAGTCAGGTGAAGCTAAACTTAAAAGCTAGAGTATTAAAAGTCAATCAGCCAGCTGTAACTTACTGCTTCCAAAACTTATAAGATTAGATTCTAGCTTACACCAAGTACACTTCCCTTATGACAGTCTGGTTAAGAAACGAAATAAGAAATAATTTTTGTCCTTGTGATCATAAAAAAAAAGACAAAAGGTTAACAAAACACAAACGTCAATGGAAAGAAATAAAGAAAGTATAATTTTATAATCTGGGATTCCATTAATCATCCTGTGGGCTGCCTAACCTAACCAAACCTAACCTAACCTAACCTAACCTAACCTAAGCTAACCTGACCTAACCTAACCTAACCTAAGCTAACCTAACCTAAATTCTCATATAAACGATAGTGTGATAAAAAACATGGGGATTTTTTTTTTATATGGGTGTGACTAATGACTTGTTTTTGCTTCGTCTCTCAAGGTGTCTCTGGCTAGCTTGGAAGACTCACGACATGGCCCACCTGATATTGGCCTTGTGTATATTATTCTGTCAACATCTTTCTAAGTTTTCACGTAAGGGTGTGTGTGTGTGTGTGTGTGTGTGTGTGGGGCCCTCATTTCTCCTAACTTTCACAAGCAAATAAAAGCTTGAACAGCACAAGAGAACAAACACACACACACAAATAAAAACCCGAAAAACTTCACTCTATTACCTCAGGATATTTCAAAACCCTCACTCAATCCTTCAGTAGTAATAGGTCACGACACAGTATTCTTTAGGATGATATCAGCTCACACGATAATCCACGAGTAGTGATAGTTCTCGACATCCTAAACCGTTCATTAGCATCAACTCGCCTCACACAAAGGTTGAGATCATTGGAAATAATTCACGACAAAATCTTCTTCACTTTTACCTTCTGAGTTGTCGAGTTTCAATACCTATTCACTCTGTCACTCTCTGGCCTACTTCTTCACTCTTATTATATGTACTAATTATTAACACCACTGGTACTGATAATAAACTCTGTCAGGATAATACTCAGCAGTATGATTTAATAAGAGGAAAATCATATACCTGAGAATTTTACCTGAATCTGTAATGAAATTCCTTAGAAATAAAAATATAGATACAAAGTAACTCAATTTAATCTAGCCTGATCTGTCTAGCGTAAACTAAATCTAACCTAACCTAACCTAACCTGACCTGACCTGACCTGACATGACCTGACCTAACCTGACCTGACCTGACCTGACCTGACCTAACCTGACCTGACCTGACCTGACCTGACCTGACCTGACCTAACCTGACCTAACCTAACCTAACCTAACCTAACCTAACCTAACCTGACCTGACCTAACCTGACCTGACCTAACCAAACCTAAGGCATTCTACTTCAATTCCTTTCTTGCAAACGATGATTTACCTTTAACTATTGACTGGACGTTTGGTATGACTATCAACATCCCAATCTAGATGTCAGTGTGATTGAGTCGTCATGCTGAGGATCAAGGTCTCTTATCAATCTCATCTCTTTCTTTTTATTCCATATTTCCTCAATTCTGCTTCGTTACTAAAAGCGTTTGATGTTCAGGGAAATTTTTATTATATTTTCTATGTCGTTTTCCCGGTAGTGGTTGTGAGTGCTGTTTAATCTCGTCCTGTTTCCTTAGTAGTTTATAAATATGTATATATATATATACCCCGTCTACCTGTACCTATACATGCATCTTAGAGCCTCATCCACTAGAGAGCATCAGGGGGAGTGGTCTGATGTATAACAGAGACCTTCCCAGATACAACTTGGTGATTGATCCCTTGAAAATTGCTTAGATCTTTTAGTACTGAAGGGTTAAGCCATCGTCATCAAAGGGTTAATTTGTTGTACTTAAATGGTTAAACCATCATCCTCAAAGGGCTAAACCGTCATCTTCAAATGGTTAAACTATTGTCCTTAAAGGGTTAAAAGATCGTTCTCAAAGGGTTAAGCTATCATGTTCAAGGGGTTAAGCCATCATCCTCAAAGGGTTAAACCATCATCTTCAAATGGCTAAACTACTGTCCTCAAAGGGTTAAACCATCATCTTCAAATGGCTAAACTACTGTCCTCAAAGGGTTAAGCCATCGTCCTCAAAGGGTTAAGCTATTGTCCTCAAAGGGTTAAACCATCTTCCTCAAATGGTTAAACTATTGTCTTCAAAGGGTTAAACCGTCCTCCTCAAAGGGTTAAGCTATTGTCTTCAAAGGGTTAAACAAATCTACGGTTAGATTTATTTTGTATATATAATCTTTGACTAATTTATATTCCTATATAACTAATTTACCTTTCACCAGTCATGTTAATGCGTTATCGTTGATGAACATTATTTTCTACTCGAACTTAATTAAAAAAGATCGTGTTTGGTCATCACAGTTCATTCCTGTTTCCATTGCAATTTCTTGTCAAGAGCGACTGAATTTTATGAACATTTGCAGCCTCTCTGTTGATGAAGCTCTTCGGAAGGAATAACGTCTAAGATTTATACAACAATTTCTTTTATATATTACTCAGATTATCTTAAGCGAAATAATATCTACTGAGGCAAAATGGGATTAAATATGTCTGATAGTCTGTCTGTCCATCCATTACTAATACATATGTGTCTTCTCTTCAGTAAGTTAAGTAGATCAATTGTACAAAAATACATAAATGTGTTTCCTTATGGCTGAGATAAGTGAGGTGACCTAAGGACTAAAATAAAAATTCATAAATTAAATCTGGTGATATACGAGTTTGTTCAAGTCTTCAGGAAGCAGAGGATAATGCCATAAACAACACACACACACACACACACACACACACACCGACGACCTTACATGATTGCTTGTGGTTGTCGTGTTATCCAGTCACAACGATATGGAATATAGAACTTCAATACCACATGAGGTAGAAATGTAATTACGGGTTGTGAGAGCGACCATGTTTAGCGTGGTATAATTTCCTCGCTTCCTCGTCCAGTGGATAAAACTCGAAACAAATTAGAGTGGGAGGACGCGGCTACACTCCACTGTAGTCCCTGGATAACTCTCTCCTCCAGTAATTTAGGTGCTAAATCCTTCGACTTACTGTAAAAGTTTCTAAATATTTAAGTTGTGTCTGTTTATAACTTTATTACCTTTTAACTCAATTAACCCGGGAGAAGTATTATATCGCTCCGAGCAGCATAACAGGGAGAGAAAAATGTAGTTCTACAAGTAAAAATATATTTAGGAGTACTGGTATTATATTGCTCGCGCACACGCACAGGCACACGCACACACACACATTATATATATACACACACACATATATATATATATATATACACACATATATATATATATATATATATATATATATATATATATATATATATATATATATATATATATATATATATATATATATATGCAAGTAAATCACTGTAGGTGCGCGTGATCTAGGTATATGCTGATAACCACCAGGAAAGAAGAAAACACGAAGTTCCCAAGCGCTTTCGTGTAATTCACATCTTCAGGGGTGAGTACAGACTAGTCTGTACTCACCCCTGAAGATGTGAATTACACGAAAGCGCTAGGGAACTTCGTGTTTTCTTCTTTCCTGGTGGTTATCAGCATATATATATATATATATATATATATATATATATATATATATATATATATATATATATATATATATATATATATATATATATATATATATATATACACAGTCAAACGCACGAACACGTATAAATACCTGCATATTACATACACAACTCGCTTAAATACACAGACACATTACATAAACACACATAAGCGTGTTGATATAAACACACGCTCACACACACACGTTTATATGCGCGCCCTGCTTTTAGACTTATTATGCATAACATATATATATGTATATATATATATATATATTCAAATTTCAAAGTACATTTTAATTCGTAAAAATATGAAGTGCAGCTTTACGTAGTTAAACTGAAAAACGATGTTGCTATGTGGATAAATCCTTGACTATTAAGACCCATAAACTGTACTTAAGTGTAGCTATATAAGGTGTATTAGTAATTTCTTAAAGGCACCACACACCTGCGACAGCCAATAAATATTTAGAAAACTTTTAATAATTCTCAACTTCTCAATTACTGTTTATCATTGTCGTCCCATATACTGTACTGACCTCATCAGAAACATAATATTACTCCTCTTAGGCTAGGTTAGGTTAGGTTAGGTTCTCTTGGGAAAAAAATATAAAAACATAATACTGTCAGCTGTGTACTGCAACTCAAAACTTGCTGTGCAAATATTCAAAATATGTGCATAAACTAATGTTATTTTCCCGCGCGGCATAATTCTGAGCACCTGCCACGGCGTCCCAGCCCACATAAATTATCCTTAACGAGTTGGAGAAGCCATCAGGGGAAGCTTCTCCAGCAGTTACAAAGGCCAGCGAGAGGAAGCTTCCAACAGCAGCCTCGCCAGTAGCAAGAGGAAGCCAACAGTAGAAGCCTCGCCTAAAGGTAGAAGAAGCCAACTAGCAGAAGCCTTACCAGTAATTAGAGGAAGCCAACTAGCAAAAGCCTCGCCAAAAGGCAGAAGAAGCCAACTCGCAGAAGCCTCACCAGTAGTTAGAAGAAGCCAACTAATAGAAGCCTCGTTAGTAGAAAAGGAAATTTTTAATGTCTTGTTAAACATAAAAATAGCTCTCATTACGCGACCCTTCTTGTAACTTCCGAGAGTCCTAATTTCTCTCACCTAACTCCTCCTCCTCTTCTTCTTCCTCTCCCCTCCTGTTCCTCTTCTCCCCTTCTTCCTCCTCTCCCCCTGTTCCTCCTCTCCCCGTGTTCCTCCTCTCCCCCTGTTCCTCCTCTCCCCGTGTTCCTCCTCTCCCCCTGTTCCTCCTCTCCCCCTCTCTCCTCCCTGTTCCTCCTCTCCCCCTGTTCCTCCTCTCCCCCTCTTCCTCCTCTCCCTCTCTCTCCTCCCTGTTCCTCCTCTCCCCCTGTTCCTCCTCTCCTCCTCTTCTTCCTCCTGTTACGCTTTTCGTTTAATGTGTTTTTCCCCAATTGGGCTCAAAAGGAGACTAATTTGTCCTTGATATGCTGATTAATACGTCTCTCTCTCTCTCTCTCTCTCTCTCTCTCTCTCTCTCTCTCTCTCTCACTACGTTCGTGTCTGTGAATAATAATAATAATAGTTGAACCCGACGGAAAAAATAATTATAATCGGTTATATCTCTTATCTCTTCATTTATCTATTCATCCCTCTTATCTATCTATTAATTCACTTATTGGATTATAATTTCGTATTTTGTTTTTTTTGTTTTTAGTTTATTAGCCTTTTTTTTTTAACCTTATCCATCCTAAATTTACAAAATCTCACCTGAAGTTGTATATAATCGAAGGGAAAACGATTTAACCCTTCTTAGAATATAGTCCAAACACTATCTCCAGATAACACAAGGGATAAGATTACTTCCTTCAACTTCTTTCATATATTCAGGACTTTTTTTTGTTCTCTTCTGCTTCTTTTTCTCTTCCAATATCGATTTTTGTCTTCCGCCTCTTGGCTCCAATTGTCTTCACTGCCAGATGCATAAAATTTCTTAATGTATGATTAATTATTATCAATCTTTATTCAAGACTCAAACTTTTTCGAAATTCTCTCCGAGTTTTTTTTAGTGATGGCAGGAATAATTCTATACCCGACTTAATGTGTATTTAGACTAAGGTAAATTTTTTATATTTTTTATTGCGTGTTTTTTTGTCTCGTTTATAAAATAATAATTGTTACCTTTGTTATTTTTATCAGATGCTTTTTTTTTTTTCATATTGTTTTTTCTGATTGAGTATGTTAAAACGAACACCCAGGCACGTACTGGTAGCTGATGACTCGATTGCTACAGTACAGTACAATAAGTTCCCTACAGCTGGTATATTACAGAAACATACAAACTACATTCTTAGTAAATGTCATCGTTTGTTACTATTATTTCTACTTGTTTTTATACACATTTTAGTTCCTTTTCTCGTAACTCTAAAAAAATAAATAATGTAGTTCCCCTAAAAGTTGAAATCATGGTAGGAACGGAGGGACGGTGTGGTGCCGAGGCTGAGCGTAAACAGTATTCGTTTTCTATTCAAAAAGATACTGGTTCGATCCTTGGGCACTTCCAGTCGACCCAGCTGTAAACGGGTACCTAACTTTACACTTGGGGAAGTAAAAGCGACCGAGTGTAGTGTCTAGTCACGCTGTCTCCATGACTACCGATGCTTTAGTATATACCGTACTGTATCCACACTGTCCTTAAGGGGAGGTCGTTCTGGCTATGAGACCTAGCTTCCACTCTCGGTTATTCAATACTCGGGCCTGAAAACTCATAAAGTTGATAGTTCAAGGACTCAAGGTATATGTTCCAGGATTACATAGATCCTCCCGAGTTGATTACTGGGGGTTAGTGTTGACTCTGAAGATGGAATATTGGAAGCTTTTGAATACAGTGTGAAAGGGAAAGCGAACAGTCTACCAGAAAAGATAATGAAACGCTTCCCATGCGGATGTGGAACTTGTGGGATCTGAACAATGAAGAGGAAGTCACCCCCCCTCCCTCCCCTGGCCCTTCCCTATCCACCATTCCTCTTCCTTCTCAACATTATCGCCCCGACCAGACTTCCTTGACGATGGAGTTCTGAACATTTTGGCAGGAGGAGACAACACATCATCATCCACTTGCCTTCCTTCCGATGTTCTCTGTATGTAATGAAGGAGGAGGAGGAGGAGGAAGAAGAGGAAGAGGAAGAGGAAGAGTAAGAGGAAGAGGAGGAATAGGACGAGGGAGCTCTCTTAATCTCTTACTAGGACATATTTTAGGCGGTTCTCTCTTACTGGGGCTTAAGTGTGTTAGTTGTCTTCCATTGTGAGGAGTTTACCAGATGGCTCCGTGACTCACATCGGCAGCGTCTGTACAATGCCGCAGTGTGGGTACGAGTGTGTGTGTGTGTGTGTGATAGTAACTCGGACACCCACTTCGTAGACCAGTCAACTCTCTCTCTCTCTCTCTCTCTCTCTCTCTCTCTCTCTCTCTCTCTCTCTCTCATCAATCATCATCTCACCCCAACACCACCATCACCAGATCGCCCCTCGACTCGCCTCATATCTCTCCCTTCCCTCGCTTTCCATTCCTATTTCCCTCCCTATATGCTAAGGCTCATTCCCTCTTTCCGTTCCCTACATCTTTCTACATCCTCCTCCTCCTCCTCCCACCCACCATCCTCCCTCACTTCCTTCCTCCCTCCTTCCCTCCAATCCCCATCCCTCCCTCCTCCTATAGCCAACCATCACCCCCTCCCCCTCTCTTCTTCCATTCCCCTTCCTTACCCCCTCCCCTCTCTTCCTCCATCCCCCTTCCTTCCACCCCACCTCTCTTTCTCCATCCCCCTCTCTTCCTCCATCCCCCTCCCTCCCCCCCTCCCCCCTTCTCCATGGTGCTGGTATCGGCACGTGTTGTTTATGGAAACTCATAAAAGCGTCACCACATATCCGCAGCCTTGCAGACTTTACCATGAACATCGTGTGAGACTTTTATGAACGCCTGGCCTGATACATACAACATATAATGGGCACGAATGTCTCATATACGGCTCCTCTCTCATAAAACGTGTGTATGTGTGTGTGTGTGTGTGTGTGTGTGTGTGTGTGTGTGTGTGTGTGTGTGTGTGTGTGTTTTAAGGTCATGTGGTTAATATAATCTTAATGTGATGGTAGACAAGGGATTAATTATGGTTAAAGGTTGTGGTTGTTGTTGTTGTGGTTAATTAGTAGTTGTAGTGGAGATTATATGATAGTGAAAGGTTATAGTTGTGGTGGTTGGTCAAAGTTATAGTGATAGGCAATAGCTGAAATAGTTCATTAATAATTGACACATTATTAACACATTACTAGCACTAATAGCAGATATAACTGTAATAGTAATATACGATGGTAGTTGAACAAGCAGTATATCAAAGCTATTACCAAGAGAATGTCCAAACTATTGATACTTTGTTATACTAATGGCGTCAAATCCTTCCCATCAAGCGAGAAAAATTACTCCTATTTTTCACGTCATAAAACATTGTTATTTTTTTTTCACAATTTTACACGATTTATATATGACGTCATCATAATATAGTGTCATTATTACCATGACGTCATCATAATATAGTGCCTCTATTACCATGACGTCAGAGTAGTGATGATGTGTTATAGATAATGTATTTGTTCTTTTTAGTTAATTTTAGGTTCATTAGATTAGGTGGTTAATGTGTTCTATGACCTGAGGGAGATTATATAGTGTATGTAAAATATCTGTCTCTTTTTTTCTGTTTTTTCTCCTTCTTTGTCTGTCTGTCTGTCTGGCTCCCCCACTCTCTCTTCTGTTTCTGTCTTTCACTCTCTCTCCCTCTCTCCACTCTCTTTCTCTCTCCCACTCTCTCTCGTTACAGGTGAGTTAATTCAAACCAAGTTATATAAAACAAAACAAATATAAAATCATGCAAAAATATTAAGCAATATATCTCTATTTTTTCCAGTCGTTTATGATGGCGCGTTTTGCAATTTTCTTAAGTTTATTTCAAATTGCCCCAATACGAAAGGAAAGTCGGCTTTTCTCAAAACTGTAAATATTTCGCCCGACTGCCACATTATAGCGTATTAAAGGTTCCTCTGCCTGGTTGGTTGAGTTTGTATCCGGTGAGATTCGGGATAATTTGAGAGGAAATTATGCATTGCCCCAAGGAACACCCTGGCACAAATCTCTGGAGATGCCCTATACTGCCAGGCGCATATACAGCTCCTCATCCTCCGTAAGCAAATTGGTGTTTAATAATGTATGTAAACAGAATTATCTCACATATTTTCGGCCCGACACACAGACTTACATATATGCATAAAATTCATACCATTACGAGGGAAATATATGTGTGTGTTTGTGTTTTGGTGATGTACTTCATATTGGTGTGTGTGTGTGTGTGTGTGTGTTTGTCGATTCCGTGTTATTATGTATGTACACGTCTCTGTGTGCATGTATGTTGATAAAGATATCTTGTGTGTGTTCTTATGCGTGTTATACATTACTGTATGTACCGCTATGTATATATACGTATGATGTGTGTATGTAGAGGTGTTCTGTATGTGTGTTCGAGTGACAGATAGACAGACAGACAGACACACACACACACACACTCTGTAGGACCACGCTCTCCACCACGCTCTCCACCACGCTCTCCACCACGCTCTCCATCACGCTCTCCACCACGCTCTCCACCACGCTCTCCATCACGCTCTCCATCACGCTCTCCATCACGTCTCCACCACGCTCTCCACCACGCTCTCCATCACGCTCTCCATCACGCTCTCCATCACGCTCACCACCACTTTCTCCGTCATGATAAAATTGCAAGAATTTCTGCTGACCAATAACATGATGGTGGCGTGGGTTAAGGCTGGGCTCTATTGACGGTTCAGGCTCACCGATAAAGGTATTATATATCTGGAACACATGAGGCCTTTTATTTTACCTTTTTTGAGTCAATTCGTCTGAACGTTTGTCAACATATTGCAGAGTCAGCAGCTTGGAGTAGAGGATTTATAGGTCTCTCTCGTTCTGTGATGAAATGCACCATATTTCCTCTACTCTTGTCGGCTACATATCTTACTTAAAACATTAACTTCTTCAACATTCAGAATAAATCTTTGGAAATATTGTATTGTCTTTATTTTCTTCTCTCTTCTTCCCACGATAGATAATGAGAAGCGAGATTAATAACATCAACACTCTTAAATCAACAGTAGGCGTTTATAACTAATATATCCACATAATGAGGATGCAAATGGCCGGCATGCAAATCAGATTAGGTCGTAATCGACTGTTTTAGTGTGCTGTATATAGGGCCTGGCTATTATGTCTCTGTTAATGTTCGTGTAGATGATTATTGTATCCTTGTAGGAGGGGAGGAGGAAACGATAAACAGAGAGAAAGAGAGAGAGAGAGAAGATTACAGACAATATAAAGGAAACAACAGAACTTCAATCACTAAGATATAAACACTAGGAGCACACAATGATAAACAAACCCACTGTGGGTAGTTTGTCGTGCCTGCCGTCCCTCCGACTCCAGCAGCACCATCATCTACAAGCCGTGTTCTGCCCCCTACCAACACCTGGTAGAGTTATATGATACACTGCCTCAGAACACCTGTGTATCTTATCTGAGTTTAAATGCTGTCTTGTGTGGAAACTGATCTTTAGTTTTGTGGTTAGACACTTGACCTTAAAATACGTAGACACATTGGAATAAAAACAGGAATATTGCCATTAGGTTCAATTAATATTTGTAAGACATATAGACACGTTAGTTCTTTATGACTTTATATACCAACACCGAATTAATTAACTAAATCAAAAAAAAAATCTTATCCTCGAAGACTTTGTTATTCTTACATAACTGAAGAATTACAAAAAAATCTTTATAACTTTACCACAAATACAGTATTAGAACCCGAGCTTAAAGTGTGAGAAATTAAACTGAATTCCTTTACTTTATGTTGCCACCAATTTCAAATTTCATCTGCAACAATGAAAGGGTAAGGA
>CAUDMG010003614.1:2897500-2925000 GCA_958450375.1 Homarus gammarus
TATTAAGTTTGTATGTTTTGTCAGGTGTGCCCCTCACCTGTGTCATTATTACAGGTGAGTTTGTTCACCTTGGTAGATGTGATTGAGTGTCAGTACTAGCCTAATGATTATGTGGGTATTATTTATCACCGCGTGTGTATGAGTAATGAATAACACCTGGGCGGTAATTACAGGCAGGTATGCATGTTGTACCTGGACCTTTAATCAAGGTCTTTGAAATTTATTACATTTTATCTTAAATCATAAAATTTCTTCCTGTGATGACGTTAAGCTCTGTGTTTATTATAAGATACAACACTAAAGTAAGGACTATGTAATGGACCCGCCTTAGTAACTTGTTCTTAGCGTAACTGTGATGTAAGTGTATACCTGTTAGTTATTCTCTCACCTGTAGGTTGTGTTGATGGAAGGTGTGTGTGTGTGTGTGTGTGTGTCGTACTGGACATCATCAACACAGCGCCTGATGACTGACCCGTTAGCTCCTCTCAGTAGGGCCTAAGGAGTGACCTGCCACCAAACACCTAATGAGGCCAGGGTCATTAGCATTCATTATACAACCCCACGGTTCTCTCAGGTGAAGAGAAAATGTGTTCACCAATTTGGAACCACAAAGGAATATTATTCAATTACATATGATAATTTTTTTAAATATAAGGACATTTCACAGTTTAAGATGGTAAATTTTAGTGAATGTTCCTAATCTTATTTTTATGCCTCGTGAGTAATGTGGAAAACGTGTCTATTATTCTATCTATTACATCTGTTTGTCCGTGTACTCGTAATTCTGTATGTCCGTTAAGGTAACTCATGTCAGAACAATATTGTATCAAACGTAAATCATTTTAATCTATATCTTTGCTCTCGTTTTGATCGTGGGTCAAGATTTGGCTTAACCATTGGTCTTAGTTTAGTATAATAATTAAACTCTGAATCCAATGCACAAAAAAGATCCATTTATATCCATGAGTGTCCTTCCTCAAATCACCTTCATAATTCTTTTCTCTTCGCCAATAACCTATTCATTAAGGTACAATCACAGGTGTGTGTCTTAAATTAATAAATATCTACGAATAAAAAAAATAAATAAGTAGGTAAGATAATGAGTGACAGTAAGTCATTTATAATTACGCGAAGTTTTTTATATCAGTTGGTCTGCGTATAATGGCGTCAGTTGAAATAAATGCCTTTTTTTTTTACTCTGGTGTCTGAGTGGCATTGTTCTCTCTTATAAAGCCATTCAGAATTTATTCGTACGTCTCTTTTATGCACACTGTCAGGGCCATCTGTCGCTGTCAGTGCTACGTGATTTAGTAAATGTTTATCGTCACTACATACTGTCACTTTCAATTGCTGCTGTCACCTGTCTTCTCTACTTTCACTTACATTGACATTCTTCAGTAGTTTTGTTAAGTATTTCTAGCACTTGCACCGTCACTCATTCACCGTCACTCATTACCAATACTTCTGTTAATTACCAGTACAGGTAATGTCACTCTAGTTATCACTGTCACTCTTCACTCTTGTCACTGCCAGAGCCCTTTGTCGTTGCCACTTGTCATATCTCACCCACATTGTGCAGTCAGTCTCAAAGTTGTTTGTCTCTACCACATACACAAAGCTGCAGTCACACACCTCTTAAACATACAAACCAACTCTACATAGTGAGTTAGACGCAACACACTCACAAGATTATAAATTATTATCAGATTTTGTGTAGAATTCCATCGGAAAATCGCTGATGGCCATCGACTTGCCATTTATTATGAAGTAGCCTCCCGGGTCTTATTGTTGTACGTAAGAGCAGTGTGATGTTCTCAGGTAAGCTGCGTGAGTACCAGCAGTAAGAGAAGGTAATTGCTGGCTACAGGAGGACAAACTCTACCTGTACTGATTTTTTTTTCTCTATCAATCGAGCAAAAAGTAAAGTAACTTTTCTCACGAACAATGATTATATTACATTTGCTCTTTTTTTTATATAAGAGAACGAAGGATTATGCTATTAGTTTTGATTACTATGCAGGTATATGTATCTTACACGTAGTCATGTTCAAACACTCATTAAAACGCAATCATGAAAATAAAAATAACATTTAATAGTATTTTCAGACATAATGTTGCAAAATTAAACCCACACTCGCGGGTATCCATGCCAGTGAGTGTCATATTGTGAAGAACATTAAAGAAAAAAGTAAAAAATATGTCTAGATGTTAAACCAGAGTCTATTTCAGTGCCAAAGCTTATATACCAATTGCCTTCACGCACAGCCACTTGTTGTCGTGGTGAGGGTGACAGAAGGCGAATCATCACCCATATTCTACCAGGTGTTGTGTAAACCATAGCAACAGAGGGGAAAGTTGGTTAACGTGGCCAGGTATATGCAAAACAGCTCTACCTGGTTAACCTCATTTAAGTGGGTAACAGGAGCCCCAAATAGGCCATAGCCAGTCCATTAGTCTCACCACGTAATATATCTGTACACAGTAGCATGTAAATTCGTTTAATTATAATGACTGACAGGAGCTAATCCCTAAATTATCTGATTGGTTAATATGTAAAGGAACTGGGGTTACATTATTGTTTTGTTTTTGTTTTTCATTTTAACGTAACATAACGTAACATAACGTAACCATAACGTAATCTAACCTATACTTAGAATGACTAAATAATTGTAAATTTGATTAAAAAACAATATGTTGTGAGGACGACGACTGGTTATTGATGGTCGATTATTGTGTGAGAGAGAGAGAGAGAGAGAGAGAGAGATAGAGAGAGAGAGAGAGAGAGAGAGAGAGAGAGAGAGAGAGCAGACAAGGATAAAGTCTACGGTCGCAGGCTGCCACGTTTCACTATCTCGCCACCACAACCACCACCACCGACCCTGCTACTGCTGTTTGATGCTCGGGGAACATAAAATGATCCTAATGACTTTTAAATGTCCCCTGATGGTTATGATCACGGCTGTAAACCCTCTCGTTGTAATATACATGTACTTAAGTTAACATTAGACCAACACGCAGAAGTCTACTGACGAATATGTTAAGTTTACTCACACTTTAAATTAAATGTGGTTTATATTATTTTGCATTTGTTGATATTTTTAAGGTATAGGTTTTTTTATTTGTTTCATGATTTATATATAATGAAGGCTTTACATCATACGCTAATAACTGTATTGATTATTCATATTACGGATTTAATAAAGGTATAAAACATATAAAACAAAAATCACAGTTTATACACACACACACACACACAACTCTTTGCACGGTCTAACATACTGTGCATACATACACTATCAGTCAACACCAGGGATAAAATATATACAGAGAGCTACGGACTTTGATGTCTTGATGTAGCTATTCATGTGTGTTGCAATATACACCACACACATACACACATACAGACAACAGTGGTCTCATTAATGTTGTATTATTTCCTTTTTGTATCGATCGGTTATTGATGTGGCTTCTATCTGTAAAATATATCTTTCATCGTTAGCGTTGTTATGAGAGTTGTGTAGAGAGTAAGGTGTAGAGAGTAAGGTGTAGAGAGTAAGGTGTAGAGAGTAAGGTGTAATTATGTCCGTATGTATTCAGTCAATATCCTGAAACCGTCACTATGTGTGGTGTAGTTCTGCTTCTTCAGTTTTAGTGTTATCATTATTATCTTGTGTAACTCCGTGTGAGGTCAGTATGGCAGACGAGGGAGAACCTCACTTGTCACGCCCCGGCGGTAAGAGTCGCCCCCAGGTGGTGTAAACAGTGAGGCTGTCGAGGCCAGAGTTGTACCCGAGAGTGAAGGATAAAGCGACTCAGCAGAGGGCGTCGTGCCACACCACCTGCATTGATTTTATCAATATCCCACGACCTTCCCGACCTGGCCCTGCCCCGTGACCTTCCCGACCTGGCCCTGCCCCGTGACCTTCCCGACCTGGCCCTGCCCTGTGACCTTCCCGACCTGGCCCTGCCCCTGTGACCTTCCCGACCTGGCCCTGCCCCGTGACCTTGCCGACCTGGCCCTGCCCCCGTGACCTTCCCGACCTGGCCCTGCTCCGTGACCTTGCCGACCAGGCCCTGCCCCGTGACTTTCCCGACCTGGCCCTGCCCCGTGACCTTGCCGACCTGGCCCTGCCCCTGTGACCTTCCCGACCTGGCCCTGCCCCTGTGACCTTCCGAAAGTGGCTCTGTCCATACGACCATCTCAACTTGGTTCCATCTATCTCCTGATGTAGCTTCCCATACTCCGGTGACTGTGATGAAGACAATTTGCTTATACACCTAAACTAATACATAGTCACGATTTTCTTCTTTTGATGCCTCGTGCTATTGTGCAGAGCCTCACCAACCCTGGACGACTTACTAACACCATTTACCCAGCGACTTAGTAGAAGAACCAATCTTGAAAAATAGAACAATATAAACGTAATTATCCCCAAGTGAGAAATTAATTACTTTATTATTTGAATTATAATTAAAATATGCTGACAATGACTAAAGACTTCAACGTTAGGCTTACCAAGTTTTGTAACAGCAGGTAACGTTTCTGTTAGCCCGCGTTTGCTCAGGATTATATAAACACCATCACTATATTTATTCCACTAAGTGAATTCGGTCGTTCATATACAAGACTAAACCATTCATAGTTGAGTTATTGTTGGTTAACGTCTGTTGTAAGATACAGTGATGCATCCTGTTGCTCATAAACTCGCTTATAATATACGTCTTTGTACGCACACACACACACACACACACACACACACACACACACACACACACACACACACACACACACACACACACACACACACTCAAGGAAATAAAATGAATGACCTAAATACGTATCAACATTTGCATTACGACTACATTGGCTTAAATAAAGTCATAAAAATAAAATAGCTGCCTGTCTGTGTGTCTGTGTGTCTGTGTGTCTGTCTCTATCAACATTTATATACTTCTTTCCATGAATACCACAAAACATTATAATTATTTACTTCTCTAAAAATTCAGCTGCATTTACTCTTCATTGTGCAAACACTTGAGTCCCACAGCCTCTTCTTACATACATAAACCCGCACCTGTCTCTCTCTCTCTCTCTCTCTCTCTCTCTCTCTCTCTCTCTCTCTCTCTCTCTCTCTCTCTCTCCCTCTCCCTCTCTTTCCCTCTCTATCTCTCTCTCCCTCTGTTTTTTGCAACAATTTTTTTTCCCAGTAATGATTCTATCTCACACTTCCCCTCGTATACTTTAGTAACTTTTTCACCTTGAGTTTTGAGTTCATATTTTTGTTTCGTCTTTCCTTTAAAACAAAAGAATTACTCATGGTTTGTGTTATTATTATGCTCTTGGCCTTCCTTCCTTATGTTGTGTATAATCTGTTATTTTATTGTCCTGAATTTTGTATTTTTTATAATTCTTGTTTTTCAGCTTCAGTGATTTCATTTATATATTGAGCTTTACGTCTCCTCCTCCTCCTCTTCCCCCTCGTTTATAATTCTTTTTCTTTCAGATTATTACCTTTTATTCCTCTACGTTTAAACAAGGTAACATTATCTCTCTTTCTTTCTTTCTCCCCATCGTTAATCTCTTCCTGTTTACATTATTTTATTATTTTTATGATATTCTTTCTAAAAATTTCTATAATTCTCCTATTTTCTGTCTAACTTTATACATTGTCGGCTTTGATACACCCTTCCCTATGTCTTTATTTAGCATAGTTAACCCTTCATTATATTGTTTATTTTTCGTACTCAAACACATCAGCTGGACTTTCTAAAATAGTACTCATAAACTAGTCCCATTTCTCTTCCTATTCTCTTCCTTCTCTCCCCATTTTATCTCACTCCTTTCTTTAAATCTTTCCTCAGTTCGTCGAGTTTTATAACCTCTTTGTCACCTCTTTGAGAATCTCTTGCCTGAACCTTCCACTCACTACTATTTCTTCTTCTACTTCCTTCTACCACTAGTCAAACATTCAGTACACCGTGACTCTTAAAACAGTCCTATATTCATCTTATTTTATTTTATTTATTTACTAGTTCATATCATAACTAACCTCTATCATCTGTGTACCTTTTCTTCAGTCAATCTTTCTCTATTTCCATTTATTACTGAAACTTTCGACTTTTTTCAAATTAGACCCCCCCCCCCCCAGTCTCGTATTTAGAACTATCAACAGTACCAATGTTTCTCCCACATACACTAAAGTTATTCAAGTCTTTGCAAAATTTGTCTTCTTATCTTCCTTTTTTTCACTCCCAGAAGCATATGCATTAGCTTTAATCCATCTCTCATACGCTAATTCTACTTTGACTGATCCTGAGACTGATATTTTTATAAGCTATCATACAAATCCACGTTTCATTATTAATCAGTACTATCGCAACTTTTAGGGTTTCATCTTTATAAAAATTACCGACTTCACTCCCTTCACCTGTCCCCAGCAGCGATCACCCTTCAATTTCAGTTTCGTTTCACTTAAAGCCAGGACATCCAGGTTCCTCTCAATCATATACCTAGATCACGCGCACCTTCAGTGATTTACTTGCATATATATATATATATATATATATATATATATATATATATATATATATATATATATATATATATAATATATATATATATATATATATATATATATATATATACTTCATTTTTAGTCCATTTAACACGCGTTCCCTAGTCACACCCAGTAGGTCGAGGGTTCGATTCCTTGCTGGTGAGGTCGTTGATTATATATATATATATATATTTCATTAGCCCAATAAACACGCGGATAAGTGTGTGTGTGTGTGTAAAATTACCTTTCCAGACAGATCTCTCATTAAAACAGAGCAAAATGCCGATGTAAACTAAACAGTGCTCTGTTTGAGCGATGTATTAACAAAAAAATAAATACAATATAAGCAAATTTGTGTTGAAAATATAGTGTTACAAGCGCTACAAAATGTAGCCGTCTGTCATGGCAGGACAAAAATAGCATTCCATTAAAATGGTCATAATGTGTTATGTAAACAAATATAATATTGGCGACCAGTAGCCTGTAATGTTGGGTGACAACCTCATCTCTCTTTACCTGCTTTTAATTACTCTAACTGCTAATGAGCAATATATATATATATATATATATATATATATATATATATATATATATATATATATATATATATATATATATATATATATATATATATATACATATATATATATACATATATATATATATATGTATTATGTGACATTACATTGTGGCAGTCTCATACGTATATGTGTTGGAATGTAGGAGTGTGCCTGGATGCTGCCACTGGGCAGATGATGCGGTAACCTCGCCAGTAATCGATGCTCTGGGGCAGGAAAGCCCTCATGCAGGTGTGTTTACATACACCACAACACAGATACAATAGCGAGTGCGGACGTTTGTATTGATTAATACGATACTCTCCAAGTGCTTGGTGCCTTATGTGACGGAACCCGAGCTGGGCGATATACATGTGTTGGCTGGTGATATACCGTGTGTGTGTGTGTGTTGTGATGACGTCACACAGTTGTAATGACGTCACAGTAGTTTCGATGACGTCATCACCACAGTTAATCAGGCTACAGAGGCCAACTAGGAGGGCACCAAGCTCCTGCTGGGGGTGCGTGAGAGCTGTACTCTGAATTGCACTACAAAATTCATCTTTGCGCAACTATAATTGGCTCTCTACTTTATCCGCACCTACACCGGGCCTCCCACAAGTAGTGATCTAGTGGACACACCAAGAGCCTGGTATGAGAGAACCTCTTAGTGAGTGTTGACCACATTCCACTCTACTGATCTAATCCCCAGTGGAAAAAGACTTGGGCATATCATATGTATAAGATAAGCATTACGATCAATTTACAATATCTGGCTGTTGGAAGCCTCTAAGTGTGTGCCTGAGTGTGTCTCGAGTTGATGGAAGCCTCTAAGTGAGTGCTTGAGTGTGTCTCTAGTTGATGGAAGCCTCTAAGTGTGTGCCTGAGTGTGTCTCTAGTTGATGGAAGCCTCTAAGTGAGTGCTTGAGTGTGTTTCTAGTTGATGGAAGCCTCTAAGTGTGTGCTTGAGTGTGTCTCTAGTTGATGGAAGCCTCTAAGTGTGTGCCTGAGTGTGTCTCGAGTTGATGGAAGCCTCTAAATGTGTGCCTGAGTGTGTCTCGAGTTGATACAAGCCTCTAAGTGTGTGCCTGAGTGTGTCTCTGGTTGATGGAAGCCTCTAAGTGTGTGCCTGAGTGTGTCTCGAGTTGATGGAAGCCTCTAAGTGTGTGCCTGAGTGTGTCTCGAGTTGATGGAAGCCTCTAAGTGTGTGCTTGAGTGTGTCTGTGAGTTACACTAGAGTAGCATTAACTGCACACAACAGCTGATCGTCCATTTATTTGTACCTAATCAGTCTACGAAACAATCTTGCAAGTTATCTCCAATGATCTTGTTTTGCTTCTCGCACTCTTCCCTCCCAACACACTCTAACATCTGTTTTACTTTTCATTTAAACATTTTCGGAAAAAAACCCCTTCCATTTTTCCATTTTTAACTTGATACTTTTCATTTCTTTCAATATTAAACTTCACTTCTTTCTCACTTGTTACATTCATCACATTATATAATCATTCTACCTATTTCCCCTTTCTTTCTTATTCTCCTCAATATCTTATAAATTTTCAACTACCGTTTCCAATTTTCTCGGTTTTCTGGACATATTCACTTCATTTCTGTACAACATTTCTCTCATTTGTATCATATTTATCAACGTATCTCTCATCTTTCATTCCCTCTTGTCTTCTGCCACGTTTTCATATCTCCATTCATACAACTGGGTGAACGTCCTAACATGCCACCACAATCCGATATGCTTAGTATTAAATCAAATCATATAGCAAATGTAACTCAGCCGTGCGTATCAATGTGCCCTGTAATGTGTTGTAAAATTTATATGTGCCAGCAGTGAACCACGAGGAATAACTCTTACGTGTATATCACCACCACCTGTAAGTTTATGTTAACACCTAACAAATTCCAGAAACATTTCATTATCTTAATATATTACAATTGAAATTCTTTTATGGGAGGAAAATATTTGAGGAGGAAAAAAACTTGGGCTATTTTATGTTTTGAAATAAATTACAAACATTGATCAATAGAAACCCAGACTATTTTTTTTAATTAGTGAGGATAAGAAGATCTAGTTCGCTATTTTAGGTACTACATACGTGTAGATTTGGTCTTTTATTTCCATCCAAATCACTATTACTACAAAACACTAAAATATTAACAAAACAAAAACCTCGAAACTTTACACTTGTAGACCCATACCACCACACACTTATAATTACTTCCCTAATACTAAATACGACACTAACACTTCAAATGCTGACTACATCAATATTTCTCTCTCTCTCTCAGTCACTATACGCTACGTTAATTACCTCGTATTACTCAGGTCAACTCTGGCTCATCAAGATGAATGGTTAGATTAGGGAGGTCTTGTCAAGGTGAGTGTCTTAAGGGGTTTTACCTGTTTCGATCTTAGCCTCTACTTGGCCAGACACACACACACACACACTGGTCTTACTGTGTCTTCTCCTGATTACAGTGTTAATTCTCTCTCCTTCTCTCTCTCTCTGTTTCTTTATGTCTGTTTGTTTCTTTTTCTCTTATTCTGTCTATAAATTACTCTCTCTAGTTCCCTGTCTGCCTGTCTGTGTCACTCTTTCTGTCTATACAACGCTTTGTCTTTTTTTCTGTTTGTCTAAGGTGTCTGGCTCTCTTTCTCTCTTTCCCTATGTATCTTTCTCGCTACCCCCCCTCTCCCTCTCTCTCTCTCTCTCTCTCTCTCTTCCCCCCCCCCCCCTCTCTCTCTCTCTTTCTCTCTCTCTCATACCACACCGAACAAATCAATACATTCCACTGTTTTTTATACTCTGTAACCCACAATGGAGTCCGTCAACATCTACAGTCATGAAATATTCGAAGTAAATCAAGAGCCAAATGTTACACCTCACCATTACACCAAGAAGAACTCCCTAAGCCATTACGATTACCACCTGAAGCAACCATTACTTTGTTAGTTTATATGAAGTAGCAACTTCAGGCAGTGTGGCTTGTAAGTACATTTTTCTTGGTGCTGGATACCTTGGTCTACCTGTGTGATGTGTAATTCATACAACAACTCGTAACACAAGAATGAATTGTATTATTCTTTTCAAATAAGGTTCTAAGAATATATTAATTACAAGACATTGGTCCATAAGCGTCCCACATATCTACTTGTCAGCTCAGATCAAAGAATTGAATCATTTAGGAGAAATTTGTGAGATTGCATTTGTTTTTCAGTCTACATTTTCAAGGATTTTCAGCACGACACAGCGGGTGGGGAAAGAGGAAGGCAGGAACTTTCATTACTTCAGCTCAGGTACGCCAGTCTGGTTAAAATATTTTACCTGGAGCAACAACACAACATGCAGCAAACAGGCTAATTATACCTTGCTATATAATTTAGTAACAGCTTATCAGACTCTCATAAGATGCAGCTATTTTTCAGACTCTGTTTTTTAGGGAAGAGAATTCCTGTAGAACAACAATTTGTACCGATAGACAACACGTGTTTTTCTTTCACGTTATTCTTAGGGACAAAGTGACATATCTCTCAATTTTTATATGTTTATGATCAGAGAATTTACTACCTTACAATACCTGCTTTATAGACCCTAGTTAAAGTACATTAATACATTATAACACCACTGAGACACACAGACACACTCATATTATACATTATTTTCATATCTGTATCACTTAATTCATGTATGTAATAAAAGACACCTTTAATATATATCAGATTCCTTCCTTTCATTTTCACTTTTGATTAAACTTCCTAAAATTGGAGCCGGTCACTTAAGCTGGTGTTGAGGCACTACTGAACAAGCAGCAACATCCCCACTCCCACCCCTCTCCATCCCCACTCCCACCCCTCTCCATCCCCCACCCACCCCCCCCACACACACACCTCGAGGACAGGTATAATTACTAAGCACTGTTATAGTCGTCAGGATGTGGACGTAGTTATCAATTATACATGACAAATTATACCTAATATAATTTGATGTTTAAGGCTTAATCTGTTAGTAGGACGGCGGCTCCACTACCTAATTATATATTCAGGTAATTATATTCAGACAACCATTACTGACTTAGCAACAAAATAACGAATTATTAAGAGCCAGTAATTAGTATTAAAATTTTCAAGATTCGGCGAAATCCTCAGTTAGGTTAGGTTAGGTTAGGTTAGGTTGGGTTAGGTTAGGTTAGGTTATCGTGAAACTGTATTGATTTTATGCATAAATTCGTGTCTCTTAATTGTGAGATTTGACTTAATATTAAGATTTATATTAACTTGTAGTAACCAAAACACCACTTCAATATAACACTATATGAATGTCTCTATACACAAGAAATTATACAAAAAATACTACATATATCACATAATCTTAGACAATTCCTTCGAGCATTTAATCGAAAAATATTTAGTTTAATCTTATCAATAAATTATCTTATATCATTATCTGTCTATATTCTTTCATATATTATTTACGAAACCTTTTGTATTATATTAAACATCTATATATTTCTATAGCAATCAATAATTTTAATTCCATTGCTACTATTGTGGTATTTGTTGGCCAGTCGTTTCTATATCATTATCATCACTACTCGCTAATAATTACAGTTGTATCGTCAGCCTTCATCACCATACTTTCAATTATTCCACCTAATTCCAATCATTATATCTTCATCACAAATACGATTAATAATCACCATCATTAATCACCACCACTAACTTCCATCACAGTTACGATTACCAGTCTCCATCATTAGTCACCATCAATTATATCTCCAACACCATCACACTCACACTACGAATCACCATCACTGTTGTCTCCATCACAACTGTCTTCACCACCAACACACTACCACCACCACCACCACCACCACTCCATCTCACTGCAAATTTCCTTCCATCACAAGTTTATTCCTGAGTAGTATTGTGATGTTCCAATATTGTACGAGTGTTTTAAATTTACCATCATACATCTGAAGCTTCTAAAACATCGAAAACACAACCATATTTGCTCTTAAAATGACTAATATAACTCAGTATGTTATAGATTAGAAGAAAAAAAATATGCCTTCAAAAACAGTTAATATGGAACAATGTCTTCAGGAGCCATTAAATATAAGATATATATAATTTCAGTAGCTCTTAAAGTAGGAATAAAATAGTCTTGATAACTCTGAAGACGAATACTATACACTATGTAACTCTCAGCGATAACTAATATAATATAACTAGCTCTCGAGTTAATTAATATAACCTTTATAGCTCTTAAGGGAGATTTATATATACCTCACTATCAATCAAAAGGAGGGAATAATATTAATAACTTCTAGCATCATACTGTACAGTGACAGAGGTAATCAAGTCACCATACCTGTTGATTATAGTGAGTGAATGAAGTTACTCACTATAGTCAATTAATGGCTATCACCAGGTAACTATACAGGACTCCATACCGTTGACAGTCAGTGCATTATATAAGATAGAAAAAAAATGTACTACTATTCCATGTGAATTCTCTGGACGTTTGCGAATGAGACGAAAATTCTATAAAAAGGAGCAATTAGTGAAGTTTTGACGTGTGTGTGTGTGTGTGTAAACAATTATTGCTGTTATTTCCAAATGTTTCCAATATATAAAATTTTTTCGAAGATTTTCCTCCAGTGAATTCTCGTTCAGTTTTAATCTACATAGAGACCCAGAGAATGTTTATGGACTTAAAAAAATAAATAAAAAACTTTCCAAATATCTCAAATAAATATTGTAATGGAATATCGTATTTTTTTTTATTAATTTTTTTATATATATAAACTTTGAGGATGAGAGGGATTATCAAGCGTCCTCAAAGGGTTAAACCACAGTCATCAAAAGGGTTAAACCAAAATCCCCAAAGGGTAAAACCAAAATCCCCAAAGGGTTAAACCAAAATCCCCAAAGGGTTAAACCAAAATCCCCAAAGGGTTAAACCAAAATCTCCAAAGGGTTAAACCAAAATCCCCAAAGGGTTAAACCAAAATCCCCAAAGTGTTAAACCATCGCCCATCAAGGAGTTAACTAGAGATATGAAGAAAATATTTGTTCCCTAAAATTATACCAGCTGACGAGAAGATGCATTTAACTTAAGAAAACGTGGGAGACGAACTAAGAAAATTATATTAAATATTTTCCAGTTCTAATATGATAGAGTGAAAGGGTTCATATACCTACACCAGCTTGTAATAATTCCCAACTAGGATTTTGTTATTACTTTTAATATTGTGGTCGTAATTTATATTATTATTACTATTATAATTATTAGTAGTAGTATTAGTAGTACTAGCTGTTGTTAAAGTGGTAAATACAAAACAAAATAGTTACAAAGTAGTAATAGTAAGAATTATAATAGTAGTAGTATTATTAATAGCAATAGCGATAATATATACAATATGTAATAATAGTGATATTAATACTAGCAGTAAATGTTAATGGATGAATAGACTGTGGAAAAAAAAAAACGAAGAAAATCAGATTACAGAAGCTTACATTTCCAATCCCATGTAAAAACTATCAAATTCCAATCAGACTGTTTATTTTACTGCATTTTTTGTCACTAAATTCACAGAGAGAGAGAGAGAGAGAGAGAGAGAGAGAGAGAGAGAGAGAGAGAGAGAGAGAGAGAGAGAGAGAATATCGAAGGAAAAGAGAATATGGTACCAGAATAACTACTAACTCCATCTGTTGAGGTGCGGGAACACGAGACGCAGCCCTGACACGCCTCCACCTTGGCACTCTCTATCTCACCGCCCCGCACCCTCAGTCTCCCCCAAGCACTGAAGGTGATGGCATGTCCACCCCCCCTCACCTCTATCTATTAGCAATACCAATATCTACTTTTTTATTATATATATATATTTTTGGGGTCATGGAAATTTGAAAATATAACCAAAAACTGAACAAATAAAAATAAATTCACTGATAATGAGAAGAAAGTTACCATATATCCAAACTAAACTAATATCAAGAATTAAAGTATGTAGGAAATAACTATAAAAAAAAAGGAAGACAAAATACTATAAAACATACTAAGTAAATTTAGGAAATATAATATAAAAACATCCAATAGAAAGTTAGGAAGAAAGGCAGAGAGAGTAACGTACACGTGTGTAGTCCTTGAGTTATAACAGGGAGGGAAAGTGTTAACTGAGATCTAGCAGGAATTGGGGGGTGTTAACGTAAATTTAACACTGTATAACGAAGTACCTCCTTATATATCTCTCTCTCTCTCTCTCTCTCTCTCTCTCTCTCTCTCTCTCTCTCTCTCTCTCTCTCTCTCTGTATGTATGTATGCCTGTATGTCTGTTTCTGTCTGTTTGTCTGTCTGTCTGTCTGTCGTTTTGTTTCTGTCTGTATTGGTCTGTTTCTGTCTGTTTGTCTGTCTGTCTGTTCGTGTGTATGCCGTTTTGTTTCTGTCTGTGTTGGTCTGTTTCTGTCTGTCTGTCTGTCTCTTTCTATTTGTTTGTCGTTCTGTTTCTGTCTGTTTTTCGTTCTGGTTCTGTCTATTTGTCGTTCTGTTTCTGTCTGTCTTTCGGTCTGTTTCTTTCTGTCTGTCTGTCTGTCTGTCTGTCTGTCTGTCTGTCTCTATCTGTGTCCCTACGTAATTTTATGTCTATCAATCTGTCCATTTTCATTTTCTATGTGTCTCTCAATTTTGTCTCTGTCTATCTGTTTGTTTCCGTCTGTTCGTGTATTTGTCTCTCTCCACCTACTACCATGAGGACCTCAATCCCCTTACAACACCCACACCACAAGTTAAAACAATGACACTATAAGATATGAATGTTTATAAACGGACATACAATCAAACAAACTCACGATAAACAATACGATAAATGGACAAACCTACAAACATAGAGACGAAATTAGTAGCCACACAAACACACATACAGATGACCCCTGACCCCCTTCCATCCCAATTCAAAACCCCTATATGATCTTTCACAAACTCGTTATATACTCATTTTTTTTTTCACTCCCAATTAGGATTTGTATTATAGACTTTTAAAACTTTTATACCCAAAGTTATATGTCAAATTAACAGGTAGAGGAGGTCATAAGAAGCAGACCTAGAGGGCATTAGTGAGTCTCATTATAGCAAGGCAGGGCAACACAAGCAGATTCAGGGGACTAACTGGTCATAACTCCTACCTGGCTGCCTGCGGTTATGTCTGGAAGGCATACAAGCACGCACACCCACCCACTCACCCACCCCACTCACACACCCACCCACTCACCCACCCCACTCAAACACCCACCCACTCATACACCCACCCCACTCACACACCCACCCACTCACCCACCCCACTCACACACCCACCCCACTCACACACCCACCCCACTCACACACCCACCCACTCACCCACCCCACTCACACACCCACCCCCCCCACCCACCCAACCTCAAATCTCTACCCCACTCCCCAACTTTCAACCCTCCTCTTCCTTATCCTCCCTCACCCCTCCCCTCTACCCCCAACTCTCACCCCCCCTTCCCCTCCTCCCACCTACCAAATGTAAATATGATAATGTGCGTGTGTGTGTGTTGGAGCAGTTTAAGATTTTTCTGTATGTAGACTTGTATATCACACACACACACACACACACACACACACACACACACACACACACACATATTTACATAGTCTCATCAAATATAAATATATCCTCATGCATATACTTTAAGTGTGTACAAGTTTACAGATTACACACATACACACACGCATCCGTACACAAACGTACACACAGACATATAAACTCTGATTCAAACAAATGTAAACAGAGAGAAAAACAAAAGCTATGAATCATATATCATATCATTATATGTTAACTACATTTAAAATCAGAATTGTCTCAAGTTAATTTGTTTAATAATAGGTAAGGAAAAACTTAAAGAAACATATATTCCTAAACAGACAAAGTTAAGTTTATTTAGCCTGAGTCTTTGATCGTTAATGACACGCGAACCAAGAACTTTTGAGTTGAATCACCATAAAAAATTTAATATACATTGAGAGGAGCCTCGACCTTCACACTCGGTGGGAGTTCCGACTCTATGTATCATTAATGAACGAGGGAGAATTTTAATGAACTAAACTTTTGGTACTTTTTTATAATTTGACTGAATGACATTTTAAACAGTTGGTAAAAGATCCTGACATGGGTGTGGAGGAGAGGGTGGTGACCTCTGGTGGAGGGGAGGGTGTGGGGGTGGTGAGATGCGGTGAGATTGGTGACCTTTGGTGGAGATGATGACCTACGGTAGGGGTAGTGAGCTCATGTAGGAGTTGTGACCTTGGGTGGGTCAAGGAGCTCACCTCACTCTCTTATGCACCAGGCCGGCTGAGAACTCCGTGGGGAAAAAAAAATCTACCTCGAAAATGTCCCTCACAAGGTAACCACTTATTGATTGGTATGGAGTTCGACAGACCGTCGGTGGCTGAATGGGGGACCGATATCGGTCTGTCGCGGTGGGGTGATGGGAGTGTGTGGGAGAGGAAGAGGAGGGAGGGAGTGTTGTGTTGGGTGATGGGAGTGTGTGGGAGAGGAAGAGGAGGGGTGTTGAGAGAAGGGATATGGGGAGGGTGTACCGCCGGGGAGAAGCGAAGTGTGTTGGGGAGGAGTTGGTATTTGTGTAGTGGTTGATGAGTGTGTTTCAAGGAGGGGCAGTGATGCAGGGAAGATGTGAAGATGATGAGATTAGGACGAAATGAGAAATTGATGAGAGGAGGTATGACGAATGGCCTCCCTTCTCTACCTCTAGCCCCCCCACCCCCTCACCACACAGCATCTCCTCGTACTGATTTCCTTCATTCATCTCCTCAGCACCCAACCTTACCACTATACAACTCCCAGCCTACTAAAGTACTGTTCCCTGCACACAGTTCCCAGCTTACTAAAGTACTGTTCCCTGCACACAGTTCCCAGCTTACTAGAGTACTGTTCCCTGCACACAGTTCCCAGCTTACTAGAGTACTGTTCCCTGCACACAGCTGCCCGGGTCCTAAAAGTTGTGTGGCGTCAATACCCTCTCGTGCTAGCCTTCATCTTGGTTCGTTCCTGCGTATTTTTCCTGGTCTATCCTCCAGCAACGAGGAGGGTTTACAGCCTCCTGCACACAATCTCTTTTTATTTTTATCTTACTCTCCATTTCCTTCATCTCTCTATTTCCTTCATCTCTCTCTTCATCCTTATCCCTTTCTTGCTAACATATTCTCTCTAGCTCTCCCTTATCACTTCTCTCCCTGTGTTTAAGTCCTCGGAGTTTCTTTCTTCCCCTTCACCTTCCTGTTATTCTCTTTCCTTTTAAACATTCACGTCTTCTCCCGTGTCCTGACTGTCCACGTTATTGTATGTCCCTCTTTTGACTTTTTACCTTTGGCTTCTCTGTTTACACACTGTAAATAAATTGATGCCTTTGATTCTCAGGACATTTTTTGAAGGGGTGATTTTCCTAAACACATTTTATTTTATCGTGAGATATATATCCACGTTATCTCGCCTCCCTTGTGCTTTTTCAACTCTCACCCTTCCTTGTTCTCCCACGTCCTTCCCTCTTATCTTTCATTCACACTTCCTATTCCTTCTCCATTCCTCTGTTTTTACTCTTCCTTTATGCTCCTTTTTATCAGTCTCTTCTTTCTTCCCTCTCACAATTCTTAAGGTCATTTGCTCTTTATGTTTCTCACTTGTTCCTACACTTTCCTTCTCGAGTTTTCTTGCTTCATTCTCTTCATTCCACATCCTTGCCTCTTCTACTTCCATCCCTAACTTTCCCTTTCCTGCTTTCGCTTTTCCTTGATTCTCTCGTATTTTTTCCCCCCTTTCCTCTTCCCCCTTCTTCTCGTTTGCTCAACTTCCCCAGTTCCGTCACCTTCTCATCTCTCCTTTCTCTCGCTCCTCCTGCTTCGGTCACCAACCCTCGAACAGACTCCAGCGTTCAGTTTTCCCTTCCTCTCCCCAGCACCACTCACTCCCCCAGTACCTCTCACTCCCCCAGTACCTCTCACTCCCCCAGCACCACTCACTCCCCCAGTACCACTCACTCCCCCAGCACCACTCACTCCCCCAGCACCACTCACTCTCCCAGCACCACTCACTCCCACAGCACCACTCACTCCCCCAGTACCACCCACTCCCCCAGCACCACTCACTCAACTCTTGTGTCCCCCAGCACCACTCAATATTCCAACTCCCACTCCTTTCCTCCCTCCGCCATATTCCAAGCTACTCTGCTTCGCTCATTCGCCCTCTCTCCCACTCCGAACCCCACTCCAACGACCTACCAACCCCCCCTGATCACACGGTTTGGCTTTCTCTCTCGATCGCCCTCACTCATCCTCCCGCTCGACCACTCACCCTCGACCACTCACCCTCATCTTTCATTTCCACACCGTTCTACCTCCCCACTCGACCTCATCCTAGCACCTCCAAAGCCTATTCTACCTCCTCCTTGACCTCACTCTAGTGCATTTCACCCACTCGATTCTACCTCTGACATCTTTCCAGCACCCCCCCCCCTTCTCTCCACTCTACCTCCTCCTCGACCTCACCCTAGTACCTGGCCCACTCAACTTCCCTCCCCCTGACCCCTCTCCAGCACCCTTTCCCCTCCTCTTCACCCCCCCCCTCTCAGTAGTAAGGGGGGGGAGGGGGTCCTGGCCTCGTGCCCAGGGAGCATTAGCAGTAAAGTGAAACAATTGCCTCAAAGGGTTTCCTGGTCTCTTCCTACACGGGGGAGACATGTTGTATACGGGGAGAAACACGGGGAGAGGAGAGACACGGGGAGAGGAGAGACATGGGGAGAGGAGAGACATGGGGAGAGGAAAGACACGGGGAGAGGAGAAACATGGCGAGAGGAGACACGGGGAGAGGAGAGACATGGCGAGAGGAGACACGGGGAGAGGAGAGACATGGGGAGAGGAGAAACACGGGGAGAAGAGAAACACGGGGAGAGGAGAAGCACGGGGAGAGGAGATACAGAGGACAAACATAGAGAGATGATACATAGGGGAGATAATAACAAAGAGATAGAGATAAATAACAGTGGGAAGAGACACAGAGAAATAAAAAAAAAACACGAGGAGAAGAAAAAATGGAAGAAAGGAGATATAGAAAGAGAGAGAAGGGGAGAGAGAAAGAGAGAAGGAGAGAGAGAAAGAGATAATAAATGAGAGAATATTCATCCCTGGGAGAATAATGTACGTATACTAACATTATTATACACTGTAGATATACCACCAAGGAACATACAATATATGACTCAAATATATAAAAGATATTAAAGAAACATTTATTTATTTTTATATAATTGAGTGTCTAAATTATTCTTGTGTTGATTGTAAATATTATTATAATCACCAATGAAAAAAGAAGGACATTTAGTTCAATAATAAATTTTTAATCATACACTTGTAAAATTAAATAAATCTCAGTGCCTTGTTGAGCTAATATTAATCCTCAATCACGCCGTATGCTAATCCCCAATCACGTGTTATGCTAATCCCCAATCACGTGTTATGCTAATCCCCAATCACGTGTTATACTAATCCCCAATCACGCCGTATGTTAATCCCCAATCACGTCGTATCTCAATCATATCCTGAGTTACTGCACTTACCATCTTGCAGTGATTGGCAGCTGGTGGTTGAATTAGTTCAGGTCTATTCCTTACATGACAATTGCCAGCTGTGAGTGAATGTGTCCCCAAGCGATGGTCGTGTTCGTCACAGCCACACTGATTAATCACAGGTGAACGTCGTAATATTAATTAGGTACGTATCTCCTAGTCTCTCTCTCTCTCTCTCTCTCTCTCTCTCTCTCTCTCTCTCTCTCTCTCTCTCTCTCTCTCCTTACAGATGGGTGAGACTGTGTAATTACTTCAGGTTTAAACTAGGTGTATAAAGATATGAGAGAGAGAGAGAGAGAGAGTAGGAGCTTGTACTTAGTATTTTGAACATACCACACTGGAGTACAAAGTGGATGAGTATTCTTTAGGTTCCACTTAGCTGTATAAAGTTAAGGAGTACTCTTTGATAAGTATTCTAAAGTTCCATGAAGTTATTACAGTAAGAAAACGTAATAAGTGAGTACTCTTGATTCCACTTTCATATATAGAATGAGAGAGAGTACCCACTTGTAAGTACTCGATACCTCACAAAGTAGTAAAACCAAGAGAGTACTCCTTAGAAAGTACTCTGGCTTCCACATAGGTACATAAAATGAGGACAGTGCCCTTTTATAAGTACTCTGTTCGTGTAATATTGAGTACGGGTGTCTTCAGTGTGTTTTATTGAAGGCTCGTCCGTGAGATTTGATGAAAAAAGGAAAAAGGAAAAAGGAAAAAATATCAAGTTTTGTGTGTGTGTGTGTGTGTGTGTGTGTGTGTGTGTGTGTGTGTGTGTGTGTGTGTGTGTGTGTGTGTGTGTGTGTTTGTCTGTTATTATTGGAGTTTTCAATAAGTTATGATAGAAGTAGCTGATATGTAAAAGATATTTATATTTAGAATTACACATTTAAACGTATCTCCTTAAAGTACATGATATAACACTGGGTATTTATTACTGTAAAATGTAGTCGTGTTATTCTTGAGTCTTTATACGATCCAAGGGAAATATTTGATCATGTTTACACCACAGAGGAATTTTGACTCGATTTCGACAGAGCTGCAAATGTGACTTCACCTTACGTATTATTTGATATCCTCACTAAAATAACTTACCATAACTAACATACACCATGAAAGTGAAAATAAAGGAATCGTTTCAATATATGGTTATAAATATCTATACTATTCGTAATTATTCATCGTAAAATTGTCAATAATCTCAATTAACATAGGTACGTTATCCCCTCTTACCCTACGTTATGTTCACAATGCATATTCCTTTCGGGTTAAGACGATAGCCTCCTAGATTAAGCCAAAATCTCCCCTCACCCCAAGGCTTACCCGAAGCTAAACTACGATACCCTTACATCATGTTTGGGAGCTAGAATGATGAGGGTAAATGAGATGCAGATACTAATAAGTTACCCCCTTAAAGTGTCATAGAAAACTGATGATTTATTTAATTTTTTTTTTTTGTAATCATCGAAAATTATATAAGAGGATTTGGTCTTGTTTTCAGGGGTTTTTTCTTAAGGGGAAAAGGTCATATATTGTCTTGAAGAAAGAGTTAGTATTTTTTAGCTAAATTTAGAGAAAGACAAAAAGAGAAAAATAAGTAGATAGACAGACAGAAAGATAAATAGACAGAAAAATAAATTGACAGAGACACAAAGATTAATAGATAGGCAGAAAGATAAATTGACAGGAACAGAAAGATAAATAGATAAACAGAAAAATAAATGGATAAACAGAAAGAGACAGAAACAGAAAGATAAATAGACGGAAACAGAATGATAAATAGACAGAGGCCAAAAAAAAATAGACAGAAACAGAAAGAAAAATTTACATAGGCAGAAAGATACATAAACAGACAGAAACATTTATAATCAGACAAGAAAACACACACAGTTGAGAGAAGGGATGATACACACGTTTACCAAGAGGAAGGAAATAGCTCTAGTGTGAGTATCCTCTTATCACTGTTACACCATACTAGCGCCTCTTTCATCTCCTCCTCCTTCCCCTCCTCCTCTCTACCTCCTTCTTCCTCGTCTTTCTCTTTCTTCTTCTTATCCTCCTCTTCATTTTTTCTTCTTATCTTTTTCCTCTTCATCCTCCTCCTCCTCCTCCTCCTCTTCCTTCTTCTTTCTCGTTTCCTCCTTCTTCTTCTTCTTCTTCCCCTTCTTCTTCTTATCCATCTCCTCCTCCTCTCTTCCACCTCCTCCTCTCCTCTCTTCTCCCCCCTTCTCCTCCACCTCTTCCCTGCCCCTGCCATCCTCAATAGAGCAATTCTCCACCTTTCATCACACACTCGTTACTTGTTCGTGTCTTCCCCACCAAATGTACAGTTAAGCCAAAGGAAAGAATTTCTCCTTTTAGAATCAACTCACCTCCCCCCCCAGACACACACCCACAAAAAAGGCTAAAATCCTCACCTGGAAAAAATATATTCAGTTTTTTTTCCCTCCCAGGTGATTTTTTTTCTCCAGTTTCCCTCTCCTGTCTCACCCTCTCCTGTCTCACCCTCTCTTGTCTCACCCTCTCCTGTCTCTCCCACTCCTGTCTCTCCCTCTCCTGTCTCACCCTCTCCTGTCTCTCCCTCTCCTGTCTCTCCCTCTCCTGTCTCTCCCTCTCCTGTCTCACCCTCTCCTGTCTCTCCCTCTCCTGTCTCTCCCTCTCCTGTCTCACCCTCTCCTGTCTCACCCTCCCCTGTCTCACCCTCTCCTGTCTCACCCTCCCCTGTCTCACCCTCTCCTGTCTCACCCTCTCCTGTCTCACCCTCTCCTGTCTCACCCTCTCCTGTCTCACCCTCTCCTGTCTCACCCTCTCCTGTCTCACCCTCTCCTGTCTCACCCACTCCTGTCTCACCCTCTCCTGTCTCACCCTCTCCTGTCTCCACTTGTTATTCTCCCGACCGTCACTCGTCTTTCACTCTCTACTACACCTTTATCCATTGCACTCTGGGTGACGTCCTTACTCAAACAGCACAGATACAGACATAGATGGTCATACACACACACACACAGAGAACAGACGGACACTCAGATACACACACAGGTCCATCTACATACATTTTCTCACTCTGTCTGTCTGTCTGTCTCTTTATCCGTCTCTCTGCCTATCTCTCTTTCACTCTCTCACTGTCTCTCTCACTCTCCATTTTCTCTCTCTTCTATGTCTGTCTCTTTGTCTGCCCGTCTGCATCTCTCTCTCTCTCTTTCTCTCTCTCTCTCTTTCCCTATTATCTCTCTTCTCCATCTGTCTCTGTCTCTCTTTCTCTTTATCTCTATTATTAGCGCCCCGACACTTGTCTTTTCCTCCTGTCAGAAAATATATAAATGTATCTACAATCTATAAGTTATTCATAAACGAGAAAGACATTCACCTCTACTTACAAATTAAAAACCAGATAGATTTTTCTGAAACTCGAAACGAAAATAATCCATAGGAAATAAAATACCAAAGAAAATCCCATAAAAAACACTTAACAAAATTCCATGTATGAAATGAAAATTAGGTTGTTTTTTTTTTTTTTAATTCTTTTATTTGTCAAAAAAAATCCCATATATATAAAAAAATCACGTTCAGGTTTTAATTTAATTATTTTTTTTTTTACGTTTTTATTTTTTATTTGCCAGTAGGTGTTAGCTGTAGGTATTAGCTGTAGGTGTTAGCTGTAAGTGTTAACTGTAGGTGTTAGCTGTAGGTGTTAGCTGTAGGTGTTGAAGCTATCATCAACCTGTCGCTAGTGTGATAGGTCAGCACCCACTGGCTATAACGTTTGTGTATACAGTTGGGACACCAGGAAACGTTTACGCAATCTTCTGTGTAAAACGTTCTGTCAACACTTGTCAATTCTATAGGCTGTGATAAATCTACTCTCTACCATCTAGCTGTGATATATGTACTCTCTACCACCATCTAGCTGTGATATATCTACTCTCTACCACCATCTAGCTGTGATATATGTACTCTCTACCACCATCTGGCTGTGAGAAACGTTTCCACTGACAATTATCGGAGTCTGATATGTGTACGTACTAGCGACCACTATTTGGGTGTTGTATAAGGAAAATCAACCACTATCTTTAACCTATGCACGTACCATCAACCACTATCTCTATGCACGTACCATCAACCAGTAACTCTATGCAAGTACCATCAACCACTATATCTATCCACGTACCATCAACCAGTAACTCTATGCACGTACCATCAACCACAAACTCTATGTACGTACCATCAACCACTATCTCTATGCACATACCATCAACCAGTAACTCTAAGCACGTACCATCAACCAGTAACTCTATGCACGTAACCATCAACCAGTAATTCTATGCACGTACCATCAACCAGTAACTCTATGCACGTACCATCAACCAGTAACTCTATGCACGTACCACCAACCACTAACTCTATGCACGTACCATCAACCACTATCTCTATGCACGTACCATCAACCAGTAACTCTAAGCACGTACCATCAACCAGTAACTCTATGCACGTACCATCAACCAGTAACTCTATGCACGTACCATCAACCAGTAACTCTATGCACGTACCATCAACCACTATCTCTATGCACGTACCATCAACCACTATCTCTATGCACGTACCATCAACCAGTAACTCTAAGCACGTACCATCAACCACTATCTCTATGCACGTACCATCAACCACTATCTCTATGCACGTACCATCAACCAGTAACTCTAAGCACGTACCATCAACCAGTAACTCTATGCACGTACCATCAACCAGTAACTCTATGCACGTACCATCAACCAGTAACTCTATGCACGTACCATCAACCACTATCTCTATGCACGTACCATCAACCACTATCTCTATGCACGTACCATCAACCAGTAACTCTAAGCACGTACCATCAACCAGTAACTCTATGCACGTACCATCAACCAGTAACTCTATGCACGTACCATCAACCAGTAACTCTATGCACGTACCATCAACCACTATCTCTATGCACGTACCATCAACCACAATCTGAGCTGTGTGTGAACTATCACTCCCTATTACCCTGAGTTTTAACTGTCAGTCAGAAACAAAATGTCAGTCAGTAACACACTGGGATACTGTCAGTCAGCAACACACCGTCAGTCAGCAACACACTTGGCTGGATAGAAGTAACATCAACACTCACCATCAGTTTCCTCTGTGGCGTGCAGGCAGACTACCACGGCCATGAGAACGAGCAACTTGTATGCCGTCATGGTAATGTGGTTGACAGTGGTTGGGTGCCCTCAAACGCCTTGACCCAGCTGGACCACTAGTGACCAAGTTCTCGGTCACTGAGATCACTGGTTAGCCCTGTCTATCTGTCAAGAGGACCAGTTTCAGGGTCCTTCACTCTACTACGTCAGGGCCCCTTCACTCAGCCACCTGGACCACTGTCAGGGCCAACCACTCTACCAGCTGGACCACCGTCAGGGCCATTACTCTACCAGCTGAACCATCATTAGGACAATTCACCCGTGCCAACTGGACCAGCTGGGAGGCCCCGTTCACTAGATCACATATATCCTGACGGCACACTGCCTTTTCCTACAACCTCTTCACCAGGTCTTAATCACCACCCTGATGGTCCTTAAAAATCACTTCATTACGATAATCAGTTGAATTATAAACAGACACATTGTTAACTCATTAATGGGATTATTTATACAAAGATTATTACTGTTTTCTTATATCCAACTTTCTGTTTATGTCAGAGGTTATAAAAAAAATTCGATGGTTTATCACTTTTTTTCCTTCAAAGGTTCACCCATAAATCTTGCGAAGAGGAGGCAGCAACTTAGGAATTAATGATCCTTTAAAATGAATGACCCAAATTTCATGCCAGAGGAAAGAGAGAGAATACATTGATGTTTTTTTTTTAGTACTGTCATTTACTGTAGCACTAAAAGAATAAGAATCATTCCCCCGGTATGCACAAGTGACCACTCAACAGACACAGATCTTGAGTGTCAACAGCCGACACACGATGCTGGTGGGTTACAGTAAGTATTGAGCAGCCGAGAGTGAGCGGCTGTGCCACACTAGGACACACTCTCACACACCCTCCCTGGCCGGCGTCACGGAGGAAACTGGTGCTGCCTGGCCACTCTAGCCCCAACACCCTGCGCCGCCCGCACACGCGCTCTCCACCACCTTTTTACTTCTGTGAAAGTTTTCTTGTGCTCAATAGGGTTTTAAAGCCACAATACCCACCCCTAAATGAGCACCACTTGGGTAAGATTATTCCATAAGTGACGTAGGTTAAGTCCTGACAGATAAACAGTTGTGCTATTTGGAAAAATTTTCAGTGTAGCGGATTTTCAGAATATTTTGCCCAAGGCGGGTGTTCGTGTTCTACTTTATGGAAAAAAATGGCAAAAATAAAATGAATTATTTGGAATAGCTGGAATATAAGTCAGTGTATGGAATGAACAATATGGAGACGGATGAATGAATAGATAGATGAAAACAAAGTTGAGGTTCTCGAAGTTGGGGATAAAAGAAGAATATTCGAAGAGTTCAGACTTTATATTAACGAAGGTCGAGTAATGGTCTCTCTCTCTCTCTCTCTCTCTCTCTCTCTCTCTCTCTCTCTCTCTCTCTCTCTCTCTCTCTCTCATCACAAAACTAAAAGATACTCCTACAATTATATTACCATTCAGTAAATATACCCTAAGGATCTTCTCCACTGCCCTCGTCTGATTTACCTTCCGCTGCGAGGTTACGATATATCACGCACCTGTCATTTACCGGGTGCAAGAAAGTATGACAGATGCGCTGCTAGATATCCGAGGGTGACAGTACCTTCCTTTAGACAGTGAGGGTGACAGTACCTTCCTTTAGACAGTGAACTATTGAATTAAGGCAGATGATAGGTGATGGAGGATGTAAGGGGTCTGTATAATCTACTTTAATAAACACTAAAAAAAAACTATCGGTGCAAAATTGTGTTGAATAAATATGACACAACGGACGAAGAATTTTGACAACCCTACCGAGACAACAGGAGTCGGAGTGTTCATTGTGAAATTTATTGATCACACCGAGTACAGATAGTTATTTGGGTGTCTGTACGTATTTACAATATGTTATTATCAACGTCCAAGCTTTCGCACCTAACCTAACCTAACCTAACCTAACCACTCAAGATATCCTTAAAAGGTCTGAGATGCACATAACACACGTATAGAGGTGTGTGTGTGTGTGTGTGTGTGTGTGTGTGTGTGTGTGTGTGTGTGTGTGTGTGTTTTGTTTCTTAAGACAATTTAATACAGAACTCGAATCAAATTTCCCTTTGGACTAATTTGTTATGATATTCGTTTCACTTTAATGTTACCTTATCCATTGTTATTTCTACTTCAGTTTTTATCGTTGTTTTTTTATATCTTATTTTTCGTTTTTCTCTACTAACAGGAAATACAAAAACTGGAAACAAGATGATGATGACGATAATGATGATGATGATGATGATGATGATGATGATGACGATAATGATGATGATGATGATGATGATGCTGATGATGATGATGCCACAGGCTAAGTCATAACGAGGTACTGGATATCAGGGAGTTGTTTAGAAATGACAGAGAAAGGAAAAAGGCCTATCCAGGGTTAAGAAGATATCGAGGAAACGAGCTGCTGATATCAAAAGGCTGAGAGTGATGCAGTGTACTATAATAGATAACGAATAGCATTGAGTAGAGATTTCTTTACGGG
>CAUDMG010003614.1:2930000-2945000 GCA_958450375.1 Homarus gammarus
CGCTGTTGACGTTTTTATTTTATGACTTAATCTGATTTTGTTTATGTTTCTATTTTTGTGAAACTTGGCAAAAGTTTAGCACAAATTTGATTAGGCAAGGATGAAGACGTCTGGCAGGGAAAGGATGTAAATAAAATGTGTTTCTCTGGCAGCTGAAGAAATCATATGAAAATTGAAAATTTGAGTTTGCAAAACTTTAGAAAATCTTAATTTGTTTTTAGATTTGCAACATTTTCCAAGGAGTTAAAAAATTTGTTTCAAATTTACCAGATTCTGAGAGAATCATACAATGTTGCGAACTTAAATACACACTCAGGCGCTTACACCGATTCAATTCCCTGCTACAATTTATTATGTTGATTCCCGAAATGTATTTTAGTAACTTTCGGTACATACTAAATACAGTCTAGTGCCTTCACCGGACAGCTACTATGGGCATATGTCAAATATACTGACATTCGATATACTGTTCACCAAATAGAACAACCGAGTACAGTACATGACCCAATTCTGACAAATTAGATATACACGAAATATAATAACTGTAGGTACACGTCACCTACAGCTGCCAGAGTAGACACAACAAGTAATGAAGGATATACATATACCAGATGAATAAAAAGTCCACGAGAATCACCAGCTGTTGCTTGGTCAGGGGGGGGGGGGGAGGAGGAGGAGGAGGAGGAGGAGGACCAGTGTGTGTGTGTGTGTGTGTGTGTGTGTGTGTGTGTGTGTGCTGGAAGGTGTTCAAGGGTCACTCCCACCAGCCCCTCAGTACCACAGCACCGCACCTTCGTCTCGCCCTGGTGGTAAACACGGAGACTGTTTTTCTCCCCCTCTTATACAAGGGAAGACGTATCACCAGTAAGACTAGTCAACATAGCGTGATGGTGGGAAACTTTTCAGTACAAATGGAGGACCGGAAGAGTAATACTGAAGGCGTAGGATGGCACAGCAAGGTGGAAATCGCGTGGGTTGTTCTGTTGACCAGCCGGGTAAAATATGCAAATTATTTTTCGAGCGTCCGGTAATTTTATTAAAAATATTTCATATATTTTGGCCGGTGTGAGATTAGGCTTAATACATAAAGAATTGTTTGTTTCCTTAGAATAAATGTGTATTACCAAGTTTATATGCTGTAGTCTACCTTGATTGAGATGTTAATATTCAGAGGCATAGCTGTGTATGTATTACATTTGCATGTTTTGAATATAAAGGAGGGCTGATGCCGGAATTAAAATGCAAGAGTAAATATACTTTTTATTGTACATAAAAATGTTTTGTTCACTCGCGCGCCGGATAATACATGCCATACTAATGTTGATTCAGCTTTAAATTCTAAAGTTTACATGACAAAGTAAAAACTTTTGATTCCTTTCACCTAGACATGAAAAAGTTTATTAATAGTCCAACCAAACTGTTGGAGCAGCTGCCCACCGGACACTGTTTCCCCGAACAACTGAACATGATTCATTGTTGTGACTGTAATTATTTGTTCCTGACTCCAGAGTTTCGGTCCAAACAGACACTTTCAGGTAACATCTGGAGGCTGAGATATTATTGGAAATATTTACATAGTTGCATCTCAATATCAGGTTCCTCGTTGTCTTAAATCCCTTAAATTGCCCATGTTCATGCATATTCCTACATTTCACTGTTTGGATGTTTGTCCTCCGTGTTTGCCACATGAACGATGCTGTTTGGAAAATATAACCCGGTCTTACTGCCTCTGGTCCTCCAGCACACAGTATACCCTGGACCAACACAGACGGCAGCAGTTGCCAGCGATCGCACGCTCACGCTTACCACAAAACTCTAACACGCTGTGAGATATATATATATATATATATATATATATATATATATATATATATATATATATATATATATATATATATATATATATATATATATATATATATAGAGCGAGAGAGTTTGGTAAAAATTATGTAATTGATATTGTACACAGTAAATAATACATCGTAAAACGTGAGTAAACTTCGTTGTCAGACGTATAGAAGACACACACACTCACACACACACACACACACCACACACACACACACACGCACACACACACACACACACACACACACACACACACACACACACACACACACCAAGTTGATAGACGAAAACTGGATTCACCATTAAAGTAACAAACGAAGGACTGTGACTGCGACAATACCTGACCCTTACCTTACTAACAAGCTCAGTGGAGTTAAGTAATATGGCAGGAATAAACCCGACTGGTCGACACACAACAGTGATACTGAAAACAACGTACTGCATATTGCCGTGTAGCTCTGAACCTAACTAAGATAGTGCACATTAAACGATTGAGAAGATAAGAGAGGATGGTAATAATTAACCCGCAGTATCATGTAGATATTTGGTGTAGATGCCTGCCATTAATACCAAACCTAACCTAACCTAACCTAACCTAACCTAAACTAACCTAAGCTAACCTAACCTAAACTAACATAAACATGCTAGTAAAAAGAAAATGACTCGATTCAATTAAAAACAAAACAAAAAAATCAATGATATGAATTGTGCAAGAAAAAGTTGATAATTTTATTTTTCGATAATGGAATTTATCACGTTGGCTGTCCACTCGCCCGACACGTGTCATGAGGTAATCATTATAGCGTGAAGTGAAGACTGTCAAAAAAAAAAAAAAAAAAAAAAAAAAAAACACGAATAAAAACAGTTTCTCTCGAGCGCTTGTTATCGTGTAGGTTCTTTAATACTTACAGCCAATTGAATCAAACCTATAAACACCTCAGATAATAACAAAGCTCCTGATTGGTTAGTTATTTTAATGGGAACGAGCACTAAAAGACTCAAACCAATTACAATGAAACCCAGTGAAACCTTGGCAATAATAGACGGTAACTTCCTTAAACAAGTTTCTTCTTATTCCCTTTAACGATTGAGACGTTCAGTGTTACTCTAAAGGGATTAAATGCTTGAGAATTAACTGTATCTGGGATCATTATGTGTTAACTAAAACAAAATACACAGTAACATTCACCTTTTAATGGAGAGAAAGTCTACAGGTACTAGCCCCTTGTGATGGGGAGGCGGAGATGAATGGAGATGACGGACACTTTACTAACCAGTGCATAGACTTCAACAACACAACTAGGGAAATACATTAATCTATAGAATACAACAGTCCCATAAAATCTCACTTCCACGAAACATTCAATTTATAACTATACAAGTGAGAGAAGGAATACAATATTATCGTTTACTCTGAGATAATGTTAACACTCAGCAAATCAAAATTAATCGTCATCTATATCAAAAATTACCTGGGGAGTTTTAGAAGGGGAGGAGGAGGAGGGGGGGGGGGTTAGGGGGTGGGTGAGAGGGAGTGTAGCTATCATTTTGCTTATATCCAAGTCAGAGGATAATCTTTTTTCCCCCTAAAACCAATTTTACAGTAAAATGAACTCAATTAAAAGGGAATTTTATTATGTTTGTAATAAAGGGAACGAAGTTTTAATTATCGTGAGGTCCTGTTAAACCAAAAACGTTTCATATCTTGCCACTCTACTGTATTTGTTTTCAAGAAATACGTTTTAACCCTTTGAGTCCTGAAGGATTAAACCATCGTCCTCAAAGGGTAAAAATCATCGTCTTAAACGGTTAAATCATCGTCCTCAAAGGGTTAAATCATCGTCCTCAAAGGGTTAAATCATCGTCCACAAAGGGTTAAATCATCGTCCACAAATGGTTAAGAAAGTTTAAATTAATATCATCTGGTCGTAGTAGATATAGATATATAAACTGTTATATAATTCAACCTATACGTATTATCGGCCATTATACACAGAACCGTAACAGTGTGGCTACATTTTTATACCTATAGGGGTCATATTGAGTTGTTACCATTGAACCATAACTGAAATGGCGAGGAAATTTTTGGTTTTGTGTTTTATGACGTCAGTAAACATTAAAAACGGGTTACATTTGATAACTGTGGTTTACATCAAAGGCCTACATTATGCAATCACTCACCATAATGCTATTAATTAAAACAAACTCCCAAAAGTAGGCCTCGTCATAGATTCATCATTACAGATCAAGGTAAAATATATTAAATTTGGTTGATTAGTGATTAGTTTTTGATATACTGTATATATATAACATTATCCCACAAGTTGGCAGATCCATTAAAATTTCACGTCTCATCAACTTATTGTCGAGTCCAATTGAGGTCAAAGTTGACAAATAAAGTGGAATTGGTGATATTTATCTTATTATTTAATATATAAAAAAATGAAGAATATACGAAAAGTCATACCGAAGGAGAAACAGGAATCAGTAAACAGGCTGTACTCATGTCAGCCATCTTATGTTATAAAACAGTGTTAGGATACAAGACTTTGACCCAAAGAACACAATTACCATCTAGTATGTCTATAACTCAACTACTAAGGGTCTTTAAACTACGTAAAATAAATTAATTCATATTTCAATCAACGACTCTTATAAGACATAAGGAATAGTTATCTTTACTCTTACCATAAACCTATATTTTTTTTTCCATGTTAATGCTGATATCATCGGTTCAGTTATCCTTACATAGTGACAATTCCATAAAACTAATCACCAGAAACACTGATATAATTCATTGTCTGGTGTATTATTATATATCTCATGTTTATTATCCGACCCTCAGAACCACGAGTGATTCATCTTCACGCCTCAGCCCTCAACGTTCACCACAAGACGATATCATTTCGCCTGGAGTGGGAAGTCTCTTCATTGTCTTGTAAAGTAAATCAATGGTGTCGAGTTAAGAGTGGGATCTTTGTATTGTTTTCGTGCTTGTGTAAGTTGAGGTTGGGTTAGGTATCTGCTGAATCTGAAACTATAAGTGTCTGTTGAATCTGAAGCTGTAAGTGTCTGTTGAATCTGAAGCTGTAAGTGTCTGCTGAATCTGAAGCTGTAAGTGTCTGTTGAATCTGAAGCTGTAAGTGTCTGCTGAATCTGAAGCTGTAAGTGTCTGCTGAATCTGAAGCTGTAGTGTCTGCTGAATACTGACGAGGATTCGGGGAAGTTTTTGCAACAATTATTAAAAATCATAAGATATCTCAGTCTTAGTGTGATACTCTTACACTGTGCTTAGGTGTAACTTTCACCTCTCGTTATCTTCTGTGTATCAATGTAGAAGTTTAAGCTAGTTTATACACACAGTCCCATGGCACCATCTCTGTCTTGTCTGCTGCTAACAAACTCGAGGCTCCAGGAGGATATTCATAATGCAGACTTGTATATGCTTGGGGAAGTACCTCGTTTACGATTCTAATTTACGCTCCAACTATTGTGCGACGATACAGCGGCACTTGGCCCCTCGCTGAGTCGCTCCACAACGCACGTATGAGTATATCTTCCGAGATAATGTATATAGTCAAGAACACTCCACCAAGTTATTATTACTTAGATGTAGGCATAATAAATTTACGAAAGTAATTTCAAATCCCAGTGAGCTGCTTACCTGCCAGAGGCTTAGCTATTCTAAGCCTTAATTTGCATAGTAATCATGGGAAAGTAGCGTTAGGTAGTGTCCCCCCCCCCCCCCCCAGTTCCCGGCGATAAGAGAGGAAAAATATTGCGTAAATTTACATCAAAATTAAACAATATGGGTTCATAAAAAGTAGCAAACAACATACTGGTTAGATTACTGTCCCGTGTCAACCATCGAGTAACAGTTTATACTTTGGGGCGAACCTGATGCAGCATCTGGGAAGTAAATTAAAAAAAACAAAATCGAAGGTACTAGAGTCATAATTACTGTGTTTAAGCGAGAGGTAAAAGTACAGAATGTATTTATTCTTGGTATGAGTAAAATCCCTGTTCGAAGGTTGATGTAACACCCACTCTTACCCAGTCTAAAGATAGGTTAGGTTAGGTATTTGAGTGACAGATTATTCAAAAAATTTATACAGAACGGATTGATCAAAGGGAGAAAAACAGAGAGACTGAAAAGACTTGAATTAGAGATTCTTTTTGTGACACGAGATAAAAAAATGATATAGAGTGATAAGGTGGAAGAGAATGTTGATAAATCCAGATGGCCAGAAGACGGACATTGAGAAACTCTGATGGAATTGTATGCTGGGAGAAGGTTGATAAAAGGGAACATGTAATTTAAAAGGAAAGAAATTCGTAAATATAGATTAATGTTTGATGATGGAGAAAAATAGAGGGTTGTTAAATTATATCTGGTCAGAAATGGGGAATATATGTTTAACGATGGAGATATAATGGTGGAACTTGTATATTGAACATCTGACTATTAGTTTTTTGTAATTTAGAATATTGAAGATTCATGGCACAATAAATAAACAAAACCGAGAAGAAAATTAATAAAAGTTTTGCAAATTAGAGAAAACGACTCACAGAAAATGGGGGATAGGTTGGGTGGAGAGTCTCCTATACAAACAAACAAACAGAGATAATTGTTATAGAATACTTTGATACAGGTCACAATAACACCTATATCAACCTTTATCTAGTTAAACGTCAATTATTTTATACGATTTTGAAAATAAGTCCCTCTCAAAAAAAAAAAAAAAATACCAAAGTCAGTTTCTTGTTTATATGTCAATCCAAAATCCTGGAGACGTGTATAAAGAGCAACACACAATAAATAACTACAACACCTCGTCCATGGAACCACATTTCTACCCAACAGCTGGAAATATCGAGGAAACAAGAACCCGTGATTAAATTCTGCACGAGGGAGCGGCGCCTGATTCATTTACAATTTGCATGTTGTTACAACTTGTTTGGTTATAACCCTATCATGCTCGACGCTGCCAGGGTCTTCCTCTCAGATACTCGGTACAGATAATATAAGTGTAACTGTGTGTGTGTGTGTGTGTGTGTGTGCGTGTGTTCTAGGCATGTAAGGAACGAGGAACGGGAATACCTTTATCATAGCCAAGCACCAGGACATTCGCCAAACACTCCACCCCAACTACCAGGTACCAGGTTTGAGTGTGTGTGTGTGTGTGTGTGTGTGTGTGTGTGTGTGTGTGTTTTAATTAATTGCATCATCATTCTCTATATATTTACACTATGCATTTCTCTCAACCACTGTCAGGTTATTCATTACCCATAAAAAATAAAGTTTGTGACAGCAGGGCCAATAAAGGCTCAAGTATTACCCTCTCTGTCAAATTTTGTGTTTTGTTGTCCCGTGTAGCGAGCAGTGACAATAATCATCCGTCACTGCTAAACTACCTGCATTACTTAACCGAAGCTAACCTAACCGAAGTTAACCTAACCAAACCTAACCAAACCTAAGCTAATATATTTTGTTTCATTTAAAATCTTCTCTACCCTGGTAAGTGGTGTATATATTTCACTACAAAAGGCTTCCAGAAGACAGTAGTTTTAACACCTTAGGTTCAACGCTTGCTTCTTCTCCTTCTCCTTCTTCTTCTCTTCTTCGTCCTCTTCCTCTACCATCCGTAAAGGTTCCTATAGCATTAAGCCTTAATTTTACTCCCTACATCTTTTCATCACAAAATCGTAATAATCTTTTTCATTTATTCTCCTATATACCAAATCCATCACATCAACACAACAATAACCATATACCTATTAACTGGCGTAGAATTAATTAAAACCAAGACTAACAACCCATAGACCAATTCTTCCCTACGAAATTATTTACCAAAACAGAACACAAACTCACGTCACGGCGCTGCTGCCTGCATCTTCCAGGCCAGCTGAGGGGGTGTGAGAGAGAGAGAGAGAGAGAGAGAGAAATCCTGTGTACCAACCTACCTCCATGCATCAGACACGGGCAGCTTTAATACCAAGTCTCTCTCTCTCCTGGTGCAAGACTCAGGAGGAGGTCCACAAGGTATATACACCCCCCACTAGTTGAGAGATCAAATTTATGTAATGTACCGCCATTGATATATCTTATTACCTCCGAGACTAACTGATATGATAGGGTCTCAAGAGTTCATCGTCTGGAATGATTATTATTTCATCTGAGGTAATGATTGTCAGGATATAATGACGGAAGGATGTGATTGATGGATTACTTTGTTATGGTAGTTTTTAAGGGGATAATCGTCATCTTATGTACTGATTGTGTTAGGTTATATGTATGTATGTCATGTTGTATAAGTAAATACATTGGGTAAATTTGGTACAGATTGTAATTTTATCTTTATTACTAATGCTGCTGCTGATAATAATAATAATAATAATAATAATAATAATAATAATAATAATAATAATAATAATAATAATAATAATAATAATAATAATAATAATAATAATAATAACAACAACAATAACAATAACGACAATAAATAACACACACACATACACACACACGATAATAAATAACTCAATCTTAAAAACACAAGAAATTTTAGTAAACATAAGAGGGAGACATTTTGCTATACCTGTAACTTCTTTCTTCTTATATAATTAATTAGCAAGTAATCCTTACTACCTGAATTTTCGGTCAATGAACTTCAAACATGGCCGGAGGTTTATTGCTTCAGTAAATGCGCACACACACACACACACACACACACACACACACACACACACACACACACACACACACACACACACACGATATTTTCAATTTATTTTTTGTTTTGGTTTTTTATCAAGGTTCTTATATTGTCAAGACCAGGTAATGTAAAAGATGTTATATTTTACTATACTGTTAATGCTGTATTCACCAGTCCAATTAGGATAAACGTTGGGACAAATTTACCTGGTTGTGATTTTCTTTAAGGCATTGGTATTTTGTTTCTTCCACTAATGACTATATAAGGGAAATTTAGTTTACTAGATCGTGAATATTTACTCTATTATTATTACTATTATGAGTAGTAGTAGTAGTAGTAGTAGTAGTAGTAGTAGTAGTAGTAAAAGTAAATATCGTTTATATTTGCCCATTGTAAACGACAGGAAGAATGAAACCATAAAAGAAAACATTATTAAAGAACTAGGAACCGAAATTTGTACGATCGAACATAAAGGGGAGACTGATCGAGTTAGGAGACGTGAATGGATGGGGCAGAGGAAGGCGAAACTTGAGACTTGGGAATCCTGGCAAAACCTTTAAAAAAAATTATACATGACATACGTATACCAATGTTTTTATAAGTAAAGGAGACATACTACATAAACAAGTACATGTATACAGTTGGTGGAGGTGTAGTGTATGCATAAGTACATGTATATATTAAACAAGACAAAATTTATATAGTTTAGAATTTCTGTCTCTTACAAGGCTATGTAAGTAGGTGAATGGTGAGGATTTTGGATACATTATGGAAAAAGGTTTACTAAGAGGACCCAGGAAGAATGTTAAACAGGGAGGGTGGCGGAGAGATGAGTGGCAAGAGTAAATAAGGTTTAGTAAACGAGGCACAAGGTAATGGAATAACGACACTGAGGCAGCCGTGTAACAAGAGGGAAGGAATCTTAAAAGTCTATGTTATCGTTTCTCTGTAGATGAATAGATGATACAGAAGTGACCGTATATGTGGATAAAGAAATTGATAAGAATGAAGAGATGATTTTTTGGAAAGATGAATAAAAACTAAAGATTATTGATAGATTATTTTTGTAAGGAGATAAAGAAATAGTGGAATAGATAATATGATGGAAAGAAATGTGTTTTAAGACAAGAAAAAGAGATACTGTTGAGAGATAAAACAACGATAAAGAGATAAGAGAGACTACACTAAATAAATAATAAATGTGGAAAAAAAGACAAGAAAAACAGAGATTAAAAATTTGTAGATAATAGATAAATAAACAAAGAAACAGTTCAAGAAATTACGAAAGATGGAAATAATAAGAAAGACAACGATAATACCTCTGGAAATATATATAAAGACCCTGGAAATAACTGAAGAAAAAGAGGATAATAAGCTAAGAGGATATAACAACTTGATATAGCTAACATGAAAAAGAGGATCATTTATAGAGGACAGGGAAGATGTCAGCTACTATCCTCTTACACGAGAAATAAGAACAACTCACAGAATATCAAGGGAGAATTATTAATCTTGCATGGCAGATGGTGTATATAGTATGATAGTAAGTGATCCTATACAAAAAAAAAATACTACTTTCCTTACAAGTAAAAAAGGTAGTGATTGAGAGAAGCTTAAAAAAAAATAAGCATATATGGTTTCTTAAGCTTGATGAGGTAGATTACAGATAATTATTAAGAATTTCTACCCTGAAATCGTAAAAGTTGTCAAATTAACAATAATAAGAATCATTCATCTAAAAATAATAACAATAAAAGGTATGATTGGTGTATGATAACTTCTTAGTGTATAATCATTTTATAATTTAATAATATTTCTACCAATATAACAACATAACAAGAGAGGTTGACTGGGAGAATCAACAGAGTAAAATAAGTCACGTTTAATACCTGCGAATAACACTGTAATATTAGTTGAGAGAGAGAGAGAGAGAGAGAGAGAGAGAGAGAGAGAGAGAGAGAGAGAGAGAGAGAGAGAGAGAGAGACTTGACGAGAATAATGGATCAAAAGTCTGGCAGAAATTATTAAAGGTAAACGGTGGAAATAACAAATACATGATGTTTCAAAGGGAGGAAAACTCTCAATGTAAACTTACAATGAAAGGAATAGAGCTGGGAGTTGAGAGTGAATTTAGGTATTTTCGAGTAATAATCAACTAGGTGATGGAAGAGCTGTTGTTTATAATATGATGGAAAAAAGAAAAAACTCGTGAAATCATTATGAATATTTACCAAAGCGTAAAAAGTTTTTGTATAGAGTAATCGAGGACAAATGAAGGATTACTTAGTCCACTTATTTATAGATGTGAAACTATCGTACTTGGTGATGTACAGTCGCCTCCACTTATACCTAGTACAGTGTCTGTTGCGTTTTGTGAGATGTGGCAACTCTGTATTTGTTTACATCGTATTAAAACTTCTCGTAGAATGTTTCGTAGATGATAATGTTAACATGAGTAAGAATGACGATTTAACATGTTCCTTCATATTTATGTCGTCATTGTCATCGTTATTATCATCATCATTATTCTTATCGTTATTATTATTATTATTATTATCGCAATGCACTTTTCCACATCACTCCTAAGACATATTTACAGAAGGCGTAAAAACATGTCAGCAGAGAAATCAGAGAGAAACTGACAAATAAAATGAAAGGTTCAGCTTTAATTTGTGAGCTCCACGTCACACAGTCGACCAAGGGACCCTGTACCGGGGAGTGGGGTGGTGGGGGGTGGGTGGTATGGGGTGGGGGTGAGGGTTGGGTGGTGAGGGGGTGGGTGGTAGGGGGTGGGTGGTATGGGGTGGGGGTGAGGGTTGGGTGGTGAGGGGTGTGGGGGGGGGGGGATCCAAGAATTCCTCGCGTGATAATTTCCCTTATTCCAAATAGTATTCTAATAGACTTAATCACATTCGCTATTATTAGACTCTATTGTAATTCGATTATTATTATTTATTTTTTTTAAAGAAACCGTTTCGATTATCTTGGTTTTCAGGATGATTCTTAAGACAATTACCTTTCATGTCTTTCCTTGGAATATGAAATGATGTAATTCTAGTGATATGCAAATGGGAAAAAGTAATCAGTTGTGAGATATAAAAGTAAAGTAGATACTGTAGGTATATATCTCAGGTGGGTCAAGGCCACAGTCGGGTCCTGCCATCCAGCCAGATAGGATTAAGGTTTCTCCTCCAACTCAGTAATGAAATTCTCAGGAAAATACATCCCGTGATCTCTGGGACCTAATTCATTTTTTTTTTTTATAATTTCATAAAAAACCACAAGATTTATAATGACTAGAAACTTATTGGAAAGTATCAATATGATCTTCCAAGTACTTTCTTTAATATATGGGTGTTTGTATATATTTCTGATAACTTAGAAAAAAACATCATTATGTATCTTATAGGTCAAGTACTTTAAATCTCGTACACAAATTAGTTTCTAGATCTATATATTGTAACTTAGTTTTGGGTCACGTGTACAATAGGTCCTTTATAACTAACTCAATTCGTACTGACGGTTCTTAAGGGGGTCTCATAATATCCATAAAAAGTAATATTATTAGCAGTGTGATTCCTGACCATTTTATCTCCTTATCAATATTTATTCCCAATCCGCCTCACTTAATCAGCATGTCTCCCTAACCTCACACACACACACACACACACACACACACACTCTCTCTCTCTCTCTCTAGTCCTCCCTCTCCTCACGTCATCGATCCCTATCATCAAGTCTTTCCTTCATCCGTCGAATTAAACTCAGATTTGAACCTTGTCTCCCATGATTACTGTGAAGGATTAAACCACCCGAAGGCTATAACAAGACGACGTCAATTCCTTGGCTCACATCAATCATCTCAACCAGGTCCTGTCTACACACAGTCAGTTAAAACACACGATTATTAGGCGTATTTACTGTTTCCAGTCTAATTACAGTCGTGTCTATATCCTAATACCAATACAGTCACTTAATCCCTCTTGTGCTTATACATGTATACAGTCACTCACCTGTATACAGTCACTCACCTGTATACAGTCACTCACCTGTATACAGTCACTCACCTGTATACAGTCATTCACCTGTATACAGTCACTCACCTGTATACAGTCACTCACCTGTATACAGTCACTCACCTGTATACAGTCACTCACCTGTATACAGTCACTCACCTGTATACAGTCACTCACCTGTATACAGTCACTCACCTGTATACAGTCACTCACCTGTATACAGTCACTCACCTGTATACAGTCACTCACCTGTATACAGTCACTCACCTGTATACAGTCACTCACCTGTCTTGAACCTATCCATGTTTATTATATCACATCTCTCCTATACAGTCAGTCATTCACCTCTCCTAAGAAACATTCATATCCTAAATCTCGTTCCCTTTATTGTCTCTCACTTACGTCTTGGTTAAAAGAATAAAATAATTAAACTCTACCGTGACCATTCCTTAGATAACATAACACTTAAGATGGTGGAAAGACAACACGGAACACATCTCCTGGTGTTGTGACAGGTGCCGCTGTTCACACCAGACCCACCTGTGTCTCTACCTGTCCTGCTCAGGTAACTACTCTAACTTAAATGAGATTGTCGACTAACTGATAAAGTTACACTGTCATACACATACACGATATTACATACGGTCTGTCTGCCTGTCTGTATGTCTGTCTGTCTATACAATATAGCTGTATAGAGCGAGATAACGAGAAGGATACTCCCTCTGGTTCGTTAATATAGAAGAAGAGAGTTTCTGGACGATAATATAGTCTTCTAACAAAAAAGGTCATTTTACACAGGTAACCTCAACCCCTCACAGTGTTATGCCGTATATTCCCACCTCGTTATGAAAGTGATGGTCCTTTCAATAACCATAATAGTTGTAGTGTTGTAGTCTCGGGTGTTATTCATAAGCTTACGTATCCTCGGCCAATTAGACACTACAGGTAGACTCTGGTAGCTAAATGGTCGTTCATCATGTGGTACAGAGGGGGGGGCGCCGCCGCCTGCCTAATTTATCTCTCCTGACTTCGCCTCACCGGACGTGTATGTACAGCTGGCTGGAGCGTGTGAATATATCTCCATATATATCTTCAATCTGTCTATTAATCTCTCTCTCGCTCTCTGTAAAATATATATATATATATATATATATATATATATATATATATATATATATATATATATATATATATATATATATATATATATATATATATTCGTAAGCAAACCTTCTATGGTAACAAGTATAACTAACTTGTGTGAAGGAACACACGCCACTATAGTCAAGAAGTAGACGACTCTGTATATTAGTGATGTAAGAGGCAGAAGGCTATAACTGTTCTTGTACGTGAAACTGCAGTTTAGAAAGTTGCAGAGAGGTTGTGCAGACACACGGGCGTCCAGAACTTTGCAAGAACTTGAGGGTCGACTGTTCCATTTGTTCGAAATATTGCTTACTGAACGGTAAAGTTGTGGGTGAGCCACATAATGGAAGCTCAATAGCCATGCTGGGAAAAATTGGCACAAAGTCTTCTCCATCTGAGACTCGTTAAGGCTTATAATTATGTATGACAATATTTTTCTTCTGTATAAAACCCTGGAGCCACGAAGACCAATCCCCAGCAGGTAGACACGAGTAAGGTAGTGTAGTTAACAAAGCCAATTATATCAAGTATGAGCCCCATTATCATATGTCAGCATCAGCCTAAGCCCTTGAAGGAACATCAGTAACTCACAAAAGATCAATTAAACTTATGTAATGTTTTTTCTATGAATCATTAACCTAACTCAAATTACTACTTTATTTCTATTATATTATACTGTTGTTGTTGTTGTTGTTGTTGTTTCACCCAGACTAAGGGGAAAATACTTCATACAAAAAGATGATCAATAGTTTGTTAGTACAGTGAAAGAGAATTATTGTGTGTTAGGCGATGACACATCTCACTAACTGGCACTTAATTGCCCTCTTGACTAGCTCACTTTACTCCTCTTGTTCTTTACTTCCTAAATTCTTCTTCAAAACGATATTTCTCATCTATCTCCTTAACATCTGGATTATCTTTATCGGTAAGTATGGATAATAAAAAAATACTATTAATCCGTTTTGAGTCGGGTGGATCACTGTGCCAGACGGATATGCGAGGATGTTAATTTATTGCTAGTACTGAGTTAACTAGCAATGAGGTTATCTTCACTACGGGGATGCCACTCCTAGTAGTTTATTTCGTTAACGTTAGATACTTTTATTCAGCACAGAGGAGAGACCGTATACCAGGGGTTAAACCTAATCACTATGGGTTAAAACTAGACCTTGGTAAGTGTAAGGAACATTTTGAAGGATGAAGAGGACCATTAATTAATTAGCTAATCCTGACGTAACATTAACCGTAAATATGAAAATACTTGGAAAACAATG
>CAUDMG010003614.1:2947500-3007500 GCA_958450375.1 Homarus gammarus
AGTGGGTGCCCATCCTCTCCAGTTAGTGCAGTCTGCCAAACTCCTGAGTGTAACTATAGACCACAAACTGGACTGGAAGGCCCATGTAACCAACACAATAAAGGCAGCCTCGTACCGACTCTGCATGCTACGACGACTCAGGTCACTTGGGGTACCCACGCCAGAGCTGAGGACTATCTACAACGCATTTATTCTCCCCAAATTAACGTATGCATAACCAGCCTGGTCGTCTTCTCTCAACTCTATCCAACAACATTAGCCAGAGAAGGCACAGAAGAGGGCCTGCAGAATCATGCTCGGCGCAGACTACTCCGGCTACAACAACGCTCTCTCCACCCTGGAAATGCCATCCCTCAGTGACCTCCACCACCACGCACTAGCAGGCTTTGGCAGTGGACGACTGCACTATCCTCGTCATCGCCACTTACTGCCACCGGCAGTCCCCCGCCCACATCGTGCAGTCCGCCACTACAACAAAATTCAGCCCATAAGAGCCCGCACCGATAGATATAAGAATAGCACCATCCCATCTATTGTTAAAATAATAAACAACTCCTGATTTATGTACTGTACAGCCCTGTAAATGTATTCAATGCATATTATATCATTATGTCTAATTCAAATGTAAGTCTGTATGTTTTCAGCCACCTGCTGCAACTCTATTAATAAGCCGTTTATTATTATTATTATTATTCATTACACTACCACCAATCTTCTATGCATAGGTGAAGAATATTATTGAGAAAGTCTACGGTCTTTACCACCCACGTTTCACTAACTCTGGTCATGTAACTTACATTCACACACACACAAACACACACACACACACACACATACACACACTGCACACTAATGCACCACCCTCGTCATCTCCACCTCCTGCCACCGGCAGTCCCCCGTCCACCTCGGGCAGTCCGCCACTGCAACAAAATTCAGCCCATAAGAGCCCGCACCGATAAATATAAGAACAGCACCATCCCATCTATTGTTAAAATAATAAACAACTTCTGATTTATGTACTGTACAGCCCTGTAAATGTATTCAATGCATATTATATCATTATGTCTAAATCAAATGTAAGTCTGTATATTTTCAGCCACCGGCTGCAACTCTATTAATAAGCCGTTTATTATTATTATTATTATTTATTACACTACCACCAATCTTCAATGCATAGGCGAAGAACATTATTGAGAAAGTCTACGGTCTTTACCACCCACGTTTCACTAACTCTGGTCATGTAACTTACCTTCACACACACACACACACACACACACACACACACTGCCAACTAATGCACCACCCTCGTCATTTCCACCTCCTGCCACCGGCAGTCCCCCGTCCACCTCGCACAGTCCGCCACTGCAACAAAATTCAGCCCATAAGAGCCCGCACCGATAAATATAAGAACAGCACCATCCCATCTATTGTTAAAATAATAAACAACTTCTGATTTATGTACTGTACAGCCCTGTAAATGTATTCAATGCATATTATATCATTATGTCTAAATCAAATGTAAGTCTGTATGTTTTCAGCCACCGGCTGCAACTCTATTAATAAGCCGTTTATTATTATTATTATTATTTATTACACTACCACCAATCTTCGATGCATAGGCGAAGAATATTATTGAGAAAGTCTACGGTCTTTACCACCCACGTTTCACTAACTCTGGTCATGTAACTTACATTCACACACACACACACACACACACACACACACACACACACACACACACACTGCCAACTAATGCACCACCCTCGTCATCTCCACCTCCTGCCACGGGCAGTCCCCTGTCCACCTCGCGCAGTCCGCCACTGCAACAAAATTCAGCCCATAAGAGCCCGCACCGATAAATATAAGAACAGCACCATCCCATCTATTGTTAAAATAATAAACAACTTCTGATTTATGTACTGTACAGCCCTGTAAATGTATTCAATGCATATTATATCATTATGTCTAAATCAAATGTAAGTCTGTATATTTTCAGCCACCGGCTGCAACTCTATTAATAAGCCGTTTATTATTGTCATTATTATTTATTACACTACCACCAATCTTCTATGCATAGGCGAAGAATATTATTGAGAAAGTCTACGGTCTTTACCACCCACGTTTCACTAACTCTGGTCATGTAACTTACCTTCACACACACACACACACACACACACACACACACACACACTGCCAACTAATGCACCACCCTCGTCATTTCCACCTCCTGCCACCGGTAGTCCCCCGTCCACCTCGCGCAGTCCGCCACTGCAACAAAATTCAGCCCATAAGAGCCCGCACCGATAAATATAAGAACAGCACCATCCCATCTATTGTTAAAATAATAAACAACTCCTGATTTATGTACTGTACAGCCCTGTAAATGTATTCAATGCATATTATATCATTATGTTTATATCACATGTAAGTTTGTATATTTTCAGCCACCGGCTGCAACTCTATTAATAAACCGTTTATTATTATTATTCATTATTATTACACTTAAACAAACATACTTAATATGTTAGAACCTACATGCATGTATGAGTGAGCGCACACATACATACTTGCGATTATTACGCATACGAACTGCGTACATGGACACAAATACATGCCTGCATTTACCATACATATGCATACATGTATACATTCAAATACACATAGACAGACACCCAACTCGCACCATGCACATGTACACATACGAGCGTACTCACATAATCACTGACACTGATCATGTATACATAGGTAGTACATATACATAAATTTTACATATATACATGATATTCACTCAGTATATGTAAGTCTTGCCTGGTCGTAGGTACTGTCAGCGCCGCCTCGCTCTCTGCATTATTTTTCTCCTTACGTTTTTATGAATTACGTCTCAACATTTAATTATTTTATTATATCACTTATTCCACAGTATGGTTCGTTGTGTTAGCATGGTGAATATTTTGAAAGCTATTGATCAAGGTTATAAGGACTATGTATTCGTGGGCGAGCAATGGCAACTTGACTGTATGTATCTCAGCGTGGCTTAACTCGCTCGACCCCCTCAGTATGGCACAGACCTCAGCGGGTGGAGGAGGTCTGTGGGTTAAGAGCGTGTCGTAACTAATGCTGTTTTCATTCATCCTCTAACCATGGCTGTATCCCGGTCATAACCACGATACCCACAACTATTCAGTAATATAATTATCACTTTGGAACACGAGAAAACGACCAATTACTAATGTTTTTTTTTCTTCAGGATATGAACCTTCAACACAGTCGCGCCATCTATAGCCAGCGTGAAGTACTAACCGCCGTGTGGGAAAATTCTCTCCAAACCCCTGACCTCGCCTCACCTAGACCCACGTGTAAAGGGAAAGTTTTCATGTGGTGTTAATATCCAATACTTCAACTCCTGGTCACCACATACCTTCAGGATATAAACAACAATGGTACACAAGATACTGAAGTTATCTGTATACTGTACGTGTACCGAGTGTCAGTAGCGAGAAGAACATTTGACTCGGTACTGAGACTTGGTATAGGAACGAGTTATGTGTTACTCTTAATGATATAGACAAATAATTAAACAGATTGATATTAATACCTGCTAGGGACGGAGGGGAAGGGGGTGGGGTGTGATGACAGTTTATATCATGTTATATTAATGTGCTTATTATATGTACTCTATCGTTTATATAGTTTTTAGGCATTATAGTCCACTCTTACTTATCTTCTTTAAACATGTATGTAGATTATTGTAGTTATAGAATTATATTAATTCGCTACGAGTGTCATTCAGGGATTTAGGTACCTGAGGCAGAGGTTTTGTGTGTGTGTGTGTGTGTGTGTGTGTGTGTGTGTGTGTGTGTGTGTGTGTGTGTGTGTGTGTGTACTGGCATGATAGATGATTAAATATTATTAGTCCTATCATTATACTTGTTCTTTACACTGTACAATTTCCCTCATTTGATATTGATCTTTATTCACGAACTATAATACTTTGTACATGTGAATAATTAACAAGGACAATGAAGTAGAATGTTGTAATTAATAGGAGCTGTAGAATGTGACAGTAACACTTAAGTGAAATAGGAAAAACAAAATCAGAATATTTATCAACACAACCAAATGAATAACTATTTAAACGCCCCCATGTATAATAAATACGTTAGGTTTGGTCTATCTTACTCCAGTGGGAATATAAAATAATGTATATTGCTTAAGTTTACAACGGCCTCCTTGTACCTTGACCCACGCCCTTCTCTCTCTCCAGGTGTCTCCCACAGGTGTGTTTTATTAACCATTAGTGGGAGATTTATAGGAGCTTTTATACATTGACAAATATGCTGGCGTTTAGGTGTGTGTGTGTGTGTGTGTATGTGTGTGTGTGTGTGTGTGTGTGTGTGTGTGTGTGTGTGTGTGTGTGTGTGTGTGTGTGTGTGTGAAGTATATACAAGGTGATCGAGAACTCCACGTGCACCTGTGGTAATTTATATTGTTCTACTTATTATTCAGTGTAGGTACAGGTAATGTTTTTTTATTCTAGAACCATTACATCATTATTACATTTTAAGACGTGTATTAAACAGGAACCTTAAGATTAGTAGAAATAGACAAACTGACCTTATACAACACTGAACTAGTATATTGTTAATTACAGAGGTGTAGAGAGGCTGTTCGATCACTGTTTCACTGACACTTAACACGGGAATTTTTTTTGTATATTTTTTGGATTTTGAATATTACTTAATTATAAATTGTATGTAAAAACTGCTATACGTTCAATAAAAATAAAACCCCAATGAATAATGTCATTGACTCCTCATTCTCGTTAATATAAACTGTATTTAACTTTGTTTTATGTTGACATATTAGATGACATAAGAGAAGCAATATAATAAAAAAAACTGACAGGAATATTACCCAAATGAACTAAAACTTTATCAATTTTTACTTTTCTGTCTAAATTTATCGCTTTATCTGTCACTAGTGTTCATTCTTCTCTCCAACTTTCTTCCTGTCCATCTGTCATTTCCGGATACGTAAAACAAATTTATTTTTCCGATTTTGTATTAATTATTCCCCTTAGATTCAACATATTGTATTTAGTTTATTCTTCGCCTATATATAATTTATTTAACTCTTATTTTATATTCTATAACTTTATTCCTTCCTAACCTTAAATTTTTCTTCCATCCACTTTCATTTTTTTTGTCATTTTAAGGTTTATTATCGTCTGTCTTTCCTCTCCCTCGTCTATCAATGTTTTATTCTTTCAGCCTGACTCGTTCAATTCCTCGCCGACCCAAACAGGATAATTGTGTCTGAGAAATTCAACAATTGTTATAAATTTTTCTTCTCTGTTTCTTTCGTCTTTTTTTGTATTTTTCGTCCACAATTTACCAAAACTTTCATTCTCATCTATTTATTCCATTTCTTTCCTCAACTGACTCACTTTCTTTAACGTAACTTAGATGCTAAGAGGAATCAATTGATAAATCACCGATAAGAAAGTTAAGATATGAAGGAAATACTCCATACACATTCTCTCTCAAAATACAGGGTGTCCATAAATGATTGCCCTAAGAACAGTATACTCTCATGTTTTAATCAGGGTAATCATTTATGTGTTGGGGGAAGGGAGGGGAGGGGGGTGGGTTATTGTCTTGGGGGGAGGGGGAAATTAATCACCATCGTCCATTGTTAAGAAACATAGGCCAGCTGAGAACATCTGACTGGAGGGGAAACAGAGCACCTAACTTGCCCACTATCTCATACAAACTTACACAGTAGAGTGACCCCCCCCCCACGAAGACTGAGACGATATTACTGAACATGATGTGTGTGTGTGTGTGTGTGTGTGTGTGTGTGTGTGTGTGTGTGTGTGTGTGTGTGTGTGTGTGTGTAATAGGAAGTAGTAATAACAATATACTACTACTACAAATAATAATATTAATAATAATAAATAATAAAATGCAGACTGTCCGATCGCTGTGGCTGACTACATAAATCCCTATCCTTGGCCCGTCTCCCTCTACCTCCCTTCCCGTCTCCCTCTGCCTCCCTCCCTCCATCATTCATCTCCCTAAAAAAAAAAAAAATACTCCCTCATATTTCTCCTCATAACGCGGCCCCTTGTCACTAATTGCGTTGTGGTGTTTAGCATAATCCTATTGTCTACCACGAGCGTCAGGGCTTTATCGTCACCCAAGTACGAGGCTCATTCTTTGGTGGGACAGCTTGGCGCCTCGCTCTACAGAAATGTTTACCAGTTTGTGATATACTAGTTTGTTGAATCCGTATATTATAAATGGCCATTTTATATATTTTTTTGTTTATTATGCGATTTTGTGATTTTTTTTTATGACCTCTGATTAGTATTTGTGTTGAATATTGTGAAGTAATGTTTGACAATTTCCGGATGATTCGATTAACAAATTTTTACCATGACAGACAAACAACTTTTAATGTATACAGATAAACAAACAGATACACCAATGGCTACATCCCTACCCTTTACACTCCGAGCTGCTGGGATAAAAAAAAATAATTATCTGGCACAAGATCTGAATTAAGAGAAAAAACAAAAAAAAACATTCAAATTTAATAATACTTTCTTATATAACTTGATACACGGATTGGGAACTTAGGAAGACGTCGTTCATATGCAAATTCTCAAAGGAAAATTATCCACAGCCACAAATATGTAAATAATCGTCGTTCTAAGCAATAATCAACAGGTATCGTGATAATTATTGGGATAAATCAGACTTCACTAAACTAAGGACCTACTGTACATCTCCTCTGTACTGCCGTCAGCATAATAGCTCTAATACCTAAACGGAATATCAAATGAGTGAGGTCCTCGGTGCCTAGGTGTTGACTCCTGCCAGTGAACATTACCCGGCCTTAGATTACAGCTCTGAATGGTGCTTCAATTATCTCCAGGAACAAGGGGAGGTGAGTGAAGCGCTTCTCATCCTATGTTGATTCTCATAGTGATTCTAAACACTTATTCAGACACCCAGAGAGTAGATTATTAGACCTCAAGGAGATGCCTGATTATAGAGAATTATGCCTTATTGAACACTTGGTGAACAAATGACTGTCATGAACGTGTTGTGTTGGATGGTGAGATATCGAGTTTATGTTTCTGGTTAGGAGAGAGGATTAACATAGTCCCGTGTGTATTAACCCTTTGAAGACGATGATTTAATCCTTTGAGCACTATGGCTTAACCCTTTGAGGACTATGAACTCTTTGAGCACTGATTTAACCCTTTGACGAAGATGGTTTAACCCTTTGAAGACTAATGTTTAACCCTTTGAGGACTATGGTATAATTCTTTGAGGATTATGATTTAACCCTTTGACGACGATGGCTTAACCCTTTGAGGAAACTTGTTTAACCCTTTGAGGAAGGTGATTTAACCCTCCAGGACTCAAAGGGTTAAGGAAACTACAAAATAAAACAACATATACAAAAGAGGATCATCTTCTGTTATTAAATCTGTGGGTAATTAACTGTGTCAGATTATCAATTTACTGATAAGAATTAAAAACTTAATCTAGGTAATATTTTGCCCATAACTTCATCAAACATTATGAGTAAGCACACATCCTCAGTTAGAGAGAGAGAGAGAATGCCCTGTACATCACTCTAATCTTCACCTGTCGATTAATTACTCAAGTGACTGATATATACCCAGCCTTGTGTCACCTGTTATTAATTTCATATATGTTGCTTATTATTACCCTTAAGGTGCTTACTCCCCTCCATACCATCATCTTTTGTCCCTCTACTGAACACAATACCTAAGTGCTCTCTGTCTCTCTCTGTCTCTTTTGTCGAAGTTTGTTTTACATAAAGGCTGTATTGTCCACGCATACCACCCCACCTCACCATGATCAGTCAGTCCCTCTCTCTGTGTCACCTCTTTATGGAGTATTTTCCTACACTATTTTCCCCCTTTCTCCATTATTTTCCCTTTCCCCTCCTCTTTGATCGTCCCTCTTCTGCCTGTCATTCTTCCATCTATTAATTATTAGCCTTGACGTGTATTCCTGACTCATTTGTTGATTATGGAGACAACAAGGAACACTGATAAATACAAGGGACCACCAGCCAGAGAGCAACAGATAGGAAGTGGGAGGATGAAAAAGTGAATGGTAGGGAGTCACTCACATCCCATTATCCTCGTCCTGGCAAAGATATGAAAAGTCGGAATAGCCTCAAGTGCTGAAGAGTTGAGGGTTTTGTCAGTACATGAAGTAATTGAGGTGTTTAGTGACGTATTCTAATTGGTAAAGTCGTTTAAAAACAAGTGTACTTAGGTTAATCAATGCTCTGAGTGATGAATTAATTCCTGGAAATCATTGGGTGTCACATCACTGCCATCTAGAGCCATTAGAGACAACAATATCAAGTTAACTCTACTGTGAGGACGCCATTTTGGATATTCTATTTGTCTAAGTCCAAACAATTTCATTCACCTCTGAGGCGACCCAGTATACAGGTGTTAAAGCTAATTAGGTAAGGATGAGGTGTTCGATTGATTAAGAACACACTAAAAGTCAATAAACTTCTCTTAACTGAATAATGGAGAGCAAAATTGAAACTTGAGTTGATCTGAGTATAAAATATCTACTCTAAAATAAATCTATTCCAATGAAACAATTTGTGTAAACTCAACACTACAGTAGACCCTGAGAGCAAGTCACTGAATATCCCTTAACAAATATAAAATGTACCAATACAATACAGGAAGGAATAGTTCATGACGAAGTTCAAGCACTAGACAGGGAACCCAACAAGCCCCGATCTAACGCTGGACCAGAGAGATCAACTTCTCTTTGTGCTCGAGAGTGGCCGAGTGAATTACGATGCTGAAACTTTGATGTTCAATACTGACGGTAGTGAGAGTTCGTAACCTGCCACTGGACGGAGTTATGTAGTGATATATGTTGGAAAATTCGGAGTTAAAACTGAAAAAAAAGTGAGATAATTAGATACTTTTGGGAAAATATGAAAGGTGTATATAAAAGGTTTACCTACATTAGTTTATTAATTTAACACTATTTTGATGACTTTGAGTTCAGTATTATATCACGTTTAGTTGTATATTGTCTGTAATTATATTCCCACTGTTGATGTGTGTAGTGTTATGATAAAAACATTAAAATTTTTACATAAAGACAAAATTTTAGGATTTCTGGTCTGTTGAAAGGAAAACTAAAGATAACGAAGCAAGAATTTAAAGATTCATCTCAGTTATCTTGGTATCAGGTGATCTTATCTGGGCGAGATAAAAGGCTGGAGAAACAAGACAATAACTAAATAACTTAAGAAGGATAACTCGAGGTTTAGATGATAGCTGAAGACAGAATAAGGAACAGAGTGAGAAGGAAGAACATTTACTTTGAAAAATATAACAATACTACTTTTTCCTCTGTTGTGTCAAAAATCAAGATTATTTCGCCAGTGGTAGCTACTTTGGAGAATGTGAAGGCAACGATACGCGAGGGTGTTAGGTTAGGTTAGGTTAGGTTAGGAGGAAAATAGAATACCACTCTTATCTCTGCAGAGCCACAAAAGGAGTTTATATTAAATTTATATACCTTTATAATAAAACGTGTGTGTGTGTGTGTGTGTGTGGTGTGGTATGTGTGTGTGTGTGTGTGTGTGTGTGTGTGTGTGTGTGTGTGTGTGTGTTAGTGCGTGTGGTGTGTGTGTGTGTGTGAGTGCCTTTACTCGCTTTTAAGACATAACAGCGACATATCAAATGAACATGTCAGTCAGTCTTTTAATAATATAATATAGTTTAAAAATAATAGGTATCGGTTCAAAGGGAGTCAACTTTTATCTACTTAGGTCGGCTCGTGCTAATTACTCATTTAGAAATATTGTCGTTCGCAGCTGAAATTAACCGGAAAATTAAAAATAAAAGCAGTAAGTGAGGGTTTACTAATTTGCAGCGGCCGGTTACAAATACCACCAGCCGATTGGACTACATTCCTACCTACTTGTGTGTTCCGGAATGAGTTAATTTTGCTCTTTTGTTATAAGGCTGAAACGATTCACTTTCCGTGTTTGTTGATGAAGTATATATATAAGTATCTTGTGTTGGGTAGTCATCAATAAATGACTTCACATTGGTTCTTAGTTTTTGGTAAAAGATTTAATAAACGAGAAATTAAAATTGAAGAAACATTGCTAACTCTCACACACATACACACACACACACACACACACACAAACACACATTTATGTATGAGTATATGTGTATGTGTGTGTAAGTATGTCTGTTTGTTACTCTGTTACTTCAATGGCTCTTCAAATACATATTAAGGAAATCCACTTTTTATTGGAAATCTCACCAGCCTTTTCATTTTAAATCCTCTTAGCAACTCGATGGTCATTCAGTTTCTGTCAGGTGAAACATTTTTACTCATTTACCTAAGCCTATTATCACAAAGATGAGAGACAGGCAACAGCAATAAGACCCACTTTGAAAGTCAACTTTTTGAAATTATTTAAATATTTACTTCCTCTGAATATTATATGAAAAGGAATATTTTGTCACTAACAGCTGGTGACAGATATACTCGCGGTCGTGACTTGTGGTCGTCATTCGTGGTCGTCATTCGTGGTCGTAATAAGGAGTTCCCGTGGTTGAGGAAGCACTAAAGAGAAAGACAACGACTAATATGGAGGAGCGACGTGTTGTTAACGCTTTAAATTGGTTCAAGTTGTGTTGATACAGTGTGGCTGATGTGTTTGTTAGGCCCGCGTCACACACACACACACAGGTAAACAAGATGAGGAGACACAGTAAGTATTATTAACGAGTTTGTGAAGTGAGGATACCTGCGCAGGTGGACAGCCCGCTTATTAGAGGTATTTAAACTTTATTAAATATCTTCAAATTTTATATCATATTAACGTTTATTTCTATAATTAACCATCTAAGCTCAATGACTCATGAAAAGTCTAATATAAGGAAAGTTTCTCTAATTTTCATAGGAATCATGTCACGTCTGGCATATTTATATTTTTAATTAAAAGTAAAATGGTCACATACTGTAGGCGTGACGAGCCATTAAAGGTAGTTTGGATCCAACACACTGGTGCTTAAGTCCTCGGTGCACTGGGAGGTAACGTGGCCGACCCTGCTCTCTGTTGCCTTTTATTTCCCCTAATGTAAAGTAAGGTCCCCATTCTGCAGCTGGTCGACTGCCTGTGAGAGTCTAACTGAAAACTATTAGGTCAGGAGGCGACTACTATACTCCGTACAGACACAGCCGCTGCGTCTTATTTGATAAAACAATGTAAATCACGCGAGGTAAAAAAGTCAACATAGTCGTTATTGCCAGTATAAATCATTTTTAGTTATTGAGTCCCATTAACTGAGAACTATTAACTCCAGTGAAGTACTTATAGCAGTGGCTGTGAGTCAATTATTTATGACACATATCCTTTCCAAAGAGAGAAAAAAAATCTCGAAACATTCTGCCATTTTTTCACAACTTAATTTTAATCTTTTAGCAGCAGGAAAAAATAAGATTGGATGACGTCAGTGAGAGAGAGGGAAGGGACAAGGGGGGGAGGGAAGGGACAAAGGGGAGGGGGGAAGGGGCAAGGGAGGTAGGGAGGGAGGGTCCCCAGATTCCACGTTTCATAAAAAGAAATCGGCTTCATACGATTTCACTGGGATACGAATCAATGGGGTTCACTGAGGAATCGCTTGGGTTTCATTAAGAATCATCGGGTTCTCAGGAAGTTCGTCAGTGAATTAGTCAGATATTGTATCTCCTGAGTTCAGTAAGAGTTTGTTGAGGGTTCAGTAAGAGATTCATTGTTGTTCATTAACGTATAATGGATCCACATCTGGGTTTATTGAGTTATAAAATAGAATCATTATAGGAGATTAAACAGTAAATCATGCAGAAATATAAGACACATTTAGATAGTTAATTCACTACAGTACGGTACGAAACACTTCTTATATCATAGAGAAATTTTGGATCACTGGACGATAATAACACTAGTTTATATCCCCTTAATTTCAGCCATCTTAATACTTACCTAACCTAACCTAACCCCACCCTGAAGGTAGCGTTGGGGTGGCTATTCCTCACTCATCCCAACAACTGTAAATAGAGCTGTATATTATTAGTGTATTTTGCCTCATATATAAAATTTGCACAGTAAAAGTCACTCTGGAACACCTCTTGTCTTCAAAGGTAAAAACATCGAAGTTATATTGGAATTCATTGACATTTTCGGGTGAGTCTTTTTCAATCAGGGTAATTACGAGATGGGGCGAGGAGGTGTGTCGATTTCAAGGGATCTGATTGGTTGCTGAATCAGTAGGTAAGGGGCCTAGGAATCACCTCCCCCTCCCCCCCCCCATCATTAGAGTACCCAGATTAATCCCTTGTGTACGGGCTGGGGGACTGGGGGGGGGGGGGTCTCTGCTGAATAAAAGAGTCTTTGATTTGCTAAATAAAGAATTTTAAACTTGTTATCAATGTCACACACTATAAGTTACTTTAGGCAAGATATGTAATGACGTTGTTGATATCCTGGTAAAATCTTCAATACCTTTAGTTTTATTTCATTATACTGTAAATAGGAATCATTTGTCATATCTTTAAACGAGGAGGTTAAGCAATTGGTGTAGAGGTGGGCGAGTGATTGCTAACACTCGGTCCAACACCTGCATGGGAAAAGTTCGCACTAATCACACATACAAAAAATTCCACTATGTATCAGTATTTTCGCCTAAAAGCTTTAATAATAAAATTTCATATTACGAGGAATTTTAATTACCATCTTAATTAACACAAACTAGTCTCGGGGAAGAATAATTAATATTCCAATTATTTGTTCATCCTATCGATGTTAGTTTTACACCTAGAATATAAAATTATCCCTAATTAGGAAAATAATTAAAAACGAATTGAAAAAAAATCCTCAAAATATGATTCATTTTTATTTCGTTGGTTCATGTGCAGTATATATTAATTAATGCTTAATAAACCTTCTTTTTACAGGAATAACACACACACATACTATCTCAGATTTATCAACACAAAATATAACAATCTCAATATCACCGTCATGTTCAGTACGCGACTTGTCCACGTAAAATACTCCAAACCCTCACGTGATTTAGTCCTACTTGTCAATACTCCCTTAAGTACATTGTGAATTTACGAGTAACTCCATATATTTTTTTTCAACTTCATGACGAAAACTGGACATAAACAGGACCCACATCATAGTATAATTTTCGTCAGTCAGCAACACTAAAAGGAATCTGGAATGACAATTTGAGTACGAAGACTTAATCCCTTGAGTACAATGATTTAACTCCTTGAGTACAATGATTTAACTCCTTAAGTACAATGACTTAATCATTAAAGTAAAAGGTGAACTCGTATATTTGTGTATGAGAATTCTATGATCTTGAAAATTCCCATGCCACCATTTTCTTATAACCAACACCAGAAAAACACGTCCGTATAAAGGCATTTATGGGCACTTATAGGCACGTAAAGTCACTGTACGCGGCTATAGTGAGTCATATGTGCTAAGTGATGACGCAAAGTAGGATAGGCAACATGGTAAACACCCCTACCAGCTCTGGCACGTATAAATTACACCTTTAGAAGCCATGTGATCGTGTGCAGATTTAGCGGTAATCTGTTTCTTGAGGGTACTGACGAGTCGCCAATAATTCTCGAGCTGAAAGGCAGAACCATTCCTAGACGCGGGTCCAACTGGCTTATTGCTTCCACACCGAAGGGTAATCCTTTTTTGATGAGGGTTCGATTCCAGCCTAAAGTTGCACAGCTTTTCTGGGTTTTTTGGGTTTTTTTTATTTGTTATTAGTGTATGGGTATGAGTTTTTATGTTTTTTTGGGGGGGCTGACGATAATGTTTCAATATATTTAAGATTCATTGTTTGGTTATCATTAGTCGAACCCCCATGTACCTTCCCTCTCTTCCCCTATCACCTCCACCTATTTCATCCCCCTACCCACACCTACCTCCTCCCCACACCTACCTCATCCACCTACCTACCTCCTCCCCTACCTACCTCCTCCCCACACCTACCTCCTCCCCTACCTACCTCCTCCCCACACCTACCTCCTCCCTACACCTACCTCATCCACCTACCTACCTCCTCCCCTACCTACCTCCTCCCCACACCTACCTCCTCCCCACACCTACCTCCTCCCCACACCTACCTCATCCACCTACCTACCTCCTCCCCTACCTACCTCCTCCCCACACCTACCTCCTCCCCACACCTACCTCCTCCCCACACCTACCTCATCCACCTACCTACCTCCTCCCCTACCTACCTCCTCCCCACACCTACCTCCTCCCCTACCTACCTCCTCCCCACACCTACCTCCTCCACCTACCTACCTCCTCCCCACACCTACCTCCTCCCCACACCTACCTCCTCCCCACACCTACCTCCTCCCCACACCTACCTCCTCCCCTACCTACCTCCTCCCCTACCTACCTCCTCCCCACACCTACCTCCTCCCCACACCTACCTCCTCCCCACACCTACCTCCTCCCCACACCTACCTCCTCCCCTACCTACCTCCTCCCCACACCTACCTCATCCACCTACCTACCCTACCTTACCCCTATCCCTTCCCACGCGTGTGTTGACGTCATTACTCCCGCTGAGGATCCGTTCACCTGTACCAAGACTCACAATACATGCTGGAGCGGCCTTGGAGCCTCAGCCCTTCATTATTCTTTTACAAATGAACCATAATTAAGAACTATATTTAGCTAACACTGGTTGGGGTTTTCTCACGTATTTTTTTCGTCATTTTCTTTAATATATTTTCATTAGATTGTAAAAATATGTGAAAAATTCTTGATATGTTGTTGATGTTTGTATGCTTGTTGGTGTTCTAAGAGGTAAATAACTCTTAATAACGTCTACCTGAGAGTCACACCTGGATATCTATCACTGATGAGGATATTTACTTCCCCTCATAAATGCTCGGTGGAATTATCTGTAAAAATCAGGAATTAATGACGTTCTGTTGTGGTATTTCTCATTCGTTTCTACAATTTATTCCATGTAAACATAAACAATTACTTTATACTATTTACTAAATCATCGAGTTTGCTTTAAAGTAAACAACATGGATAGGCTCAAGTTCAAAATAATCTTGTTTACCTTCGAGGGAAAACGAGCCTAAAAAAAAATTATCTCGAATAAATTACTAATGATTACAACGATAAACAAATTCCAATATAATATTTCTTTGCCTTTAAATGTTATATTATTATTATTATTATTATTATTATTATTATTATTATTATTATTATTATTATTATTTTTTTTTTTTTTTTTGTATTTTGTCAAGGTTAGTTGTTAGAAGTCTAAACTGGACAAATCCCCTGACGAACTTTACGCGTGCGAAATTTTTCAGGAGATTGCCAGTTAACAGCGAGAGTCCTGGTGTTGTGGTGGTGTGTGTGTGTGTGTGTGTATTATCAGGAGACTCGTGGCTTTAGTTCTCAGTGGACACACAATTTGTTCGTGTTTTTTTGCTTTTTTTTGTACTGTCAGGTAAAAGAGTTTGGTTTGCTGACGGTGCTGACACTAAGGAGGGTGTTTATGCCTCTGCTGACATCGAATTGGGAGGTAGAGGTATCTTATCCTCTCACTCCCTCCCTCTATCTTTCCCTCCTTCCCTTCCTCCATCCTTTCCTCCCTCAGCTTTCACTCTTCTCTCAGCCTCTCTCTCTCCCCCTCCAAATGAATTTCGAGTCTCTGGCATTCAGCCTCGGGTGTGAAGGACAGTTTCTATGTAGGACTGTTGGATAGATTTTTTTCGTAACAAGTAAAAAAAAAAATTGCATATTCACTTTTTAGTGTTGCCAACCAAATCCCGTTCAAGTTACGATTTTTATTTGCATTAACTTCGAAAAATATATAATAAATGTAAATATGTTAGTGTTAATTTGTCATTGATATTTCTCTGCCATTACCTACTTTGTTTTGAGTCAAGTTATAATGTAGTTTGACTTCATTTAATTTTAAGATATAATGACTAAATCAATTATACACCATCAGATCAAAATCCCAGGAAAGTTGTGACAAAGTTTTATTTACTTTATTAAAACAAAACTATAGGAATAATGATAAAAGATTCAAAAGTATTATAGAGACAAAACAACAGAGAAACAGAACCTATAATTTAGGTTTCAATAATTATAGTGAATAGAGAAATAAGCTTTGTAAATATATAATAATAAAATAGATAAATGTATAATTGTCGTCAGAATCACTTTATAGTTTTGTGCATCACCGTTTCATGTCCATACTTCCTAGTTGTTTTTACTCCTACTCTTACTCCTATTCTTACTATACTCCTACTCCTACTCTTGCTCTACTCCTACTCTTACTCTTACTCCTACTCTAGAAGCTGTTTGCTGCCTCTCCCACGCACCACACACATTACAGTCACCTTCCCCCCCCATAACCTAACCTCCTTCACATCTGCCATTCACCCTCCCTTCCTCTCACCTCGACAGCTAGTTCATCTTTTATTCGCATTATTTTCCTCTGTGCCTTTTTGGTTTTGCTTCTGGTTTTCTTTAGTATTGATTTTTATTAAATGTCATTTTTCAACTAATATAATAAATTACAGGGTGTCCATAAATGATTACCCTGATTGAAACATGAGAGTAAACTGTTTTTAGGGTAATCATTTCTGGACACCCTGTACTTTGATAGTATTTGATTTTTTATCTCTTCAATTTATTCTGAAAGTAGTAAAGGTAATATAATTATTTGGAAGGATATACCTGTACGACGTTGTAATTAGTCGAATAAAGTTTGATTAATGCTTCTTAATTGACTAGAATAAATTAATATTGGTTATTCAGGCATAATCGAAATCACAACCAAGTCAACAAAGGGTTTTTGATTAATGATATATAATTTTTTACTGAATATAAATCATCACTATTATTATCTCCAAGAAAAACAAGATGATTTTAAATTTATAAATCAATCAACATGGAACAGTCCTTTTAGAGTCTAAGGAGTGTTGATTGGAAGGTCTTAGTGGTTATGATTGTGAGTAAGTTACCTGTTTAATTAATACATCAACACATAAGTACTATATTACCCGACACTAATTACATACAGGTGTAAAAAAAAAAGATATATATATTTTCTTTCATTCGCTCTCGCAATTCGTCTGTGAACCAACCATTTACATATTGCAGTATTCAGACCCAGAACTTCCTAACTAATTGCGTAATTAATGTTAATTAAGTTCTTAATATTTCATGCAAATTGAGCTTTGTGTTACCTATCTGCAAGTCTAGTAATTTTTCTCACTAACAATTCCTTCTGAGAAATTTATTCCTCAAGTTATTTCTCAAAATTTCTCACAAGTATCTTCCTCTGGCACCAACAGCGTCCTAACTTTCGCACCGATGTAATTTCTGCTCTTATCACCACGAAAAGTTACTCTATATTGTTTCTTGTCTTGTTATTATGGGATTAGCTTTCATATTTCGCAACTTCTTCCAGGGATGTAAGAAACTCAATCAACCTCAACATCTTCTCTATCATCATCTCTATCTATTTGTTATCAGTATCTCCTACGTTCATATTTATCCTCACAAATAAACAGTCAGTCTCACAAGAATGCCTCATAAACTCCTTCAATTTATTCTTAACTATTCTTTATACCTTTGTAGTCTCTGTATACACTTCCCTTCTTCTTTTCTTCTTCTTCTTCTTCTTCCCTATAGCGTGAATCTAGTTTTCATTTCAAAGCACCAATTCCGCTTTCATTTGATTTCCTTTATATTTTAGGCTTTAAGAACACACAACCTTAGCCTTCTCAGTACAGTTATATGATCTGAGACACAGGTATTGTAATGTCTCTCATCTTTACAATAGACAGGTTATTTTGCATATTTTTCCCTCCCTCATTAGAAGATGTATTATATTATTTATGCAGCTCTCTTCTTTGTCCTCTCTATCTCCTTCATCTCTATGCAACAATATCATCATACTGGAATATATTTCACCAACACATGAAGTATATAATATGTGGATAGAATTTCCCCATTGTTGATATTTTGGGGGGGAATATTTAAGACTTTTTTTTCCCTGTCTCATCCACTCATTATTAACATAAATATATTTTTTTTTGTGGGGGGGGGGGAGGCTATTTTTGGGGGGTTTGGGGGGGGGGGTAGGGGCTATTTTGGGAGGCGGGGACTACTTTTGGGGGTCGGGGGGCTATTTCGACTACATAACCTTTGTCACACCTGTCCTTTCAAGGTAGACAAGAGAAACATTACTTCTGAGTTTTGCTTTTATTTCTCACCTTCCAAATAAGATTTTACTTTTTGATGAATTTTGAAGTAACATACTAAACAATGTGAGCTCAAGAACAAACTGATAATGAACAAAGTCCACCATTGATACAGGTTATAGTATATATATAGGCTAAGAAGTTATAATATAATATATATACATCAGGATTCATACAGGTACATATAGGAAAAAACCCACACAGATTAACTATTATTTTCATATAATATTCCTATAACTTTCTATAATATTTAAAACCCATACACTTCCTCCCCCCCCCCCAAAAAAAAAGAAACAGAAAAAAACGACTAATTAAATTTTCGCGCTGTGTTGCAAAAATGTCAGCTCTGAACATTTTGTAATGAAAAACACAACAAACAAAAAAATCTGAGCATAATGATAGTGCAGCCGGCATGCAATCACCTGAAACAAAAGTGCAGCGTCAGTGAGAGTTAATTAGCTGTGTATGACCCTCCCCCTGCGTCTCCTCCCCCCCCCCTCTCTCTCTCTGAACAGCATCCCCTACCATCTCCCACTACGTTATGACCACTATACAGTTTACAGGATGGTTTGAAGAGGATGTTGACTTTTCCCTCTGACATGGTGCATTGTAAACACTCTTGGCACTCACTCTCCTTGGGCTGTCACTCAATAGATGGCTGCTGCTGCTGAGTTACGGCGGGGGAGTGTAGGGGGGAGGAGGGAGGGAGGGAGGGTAGGTAGTCTGTTGTCTTTCCTCCCACACAAACAGAAGAGCCAAGTGGGTAAAGATGACACTAGTGCACACCAACGCACACACGCACGCAAGCACGCACGCACGCACTCGCACGCACTCGCACAATCTTTGTTGTTCAATACCTACATATACTTTGTTGTTTCGTACATATTTATTTAGTCATTACAAAAGTCATAAAAAAAATTGCTACATTTATTCAACATTAAAGAAAAAATAAAATAAATCGGATTTTCTGTCATTCCTAGAATAATTTATTTACACAAAAACACCTGATAAACGCAACTACCTTTTTAAAATTTTAATTCCTATTTTTTAATGATTTAACTATTATATAAATGGTAGGATTCAAAGGACAATGTCTCCTACAATGAAGGCTATTTTAGTCTCAAACTCTGTTATCTAAACATTATAGCAACAATTACATAAAAACTCTATCTAATATAATGTTATAAGTTATTGTTACTAATTCATTATTTGTTTTATATGTGAATGTGAGTTTAAAAATTTCCCTACAACTTCCAAACTGCAGTCCGCCTGAGGGTCGTGGTGGGTTCAGTTACCTTCCAGCCGTCAATGAGAGAGTATGCTTAAAATATCCTCTTAAATTCTGTATACTACTTTATGAAAAAAAAAAAAAACGACATCGGTTACTTTGTCTTCATTTGATCTACGTAATAAAAATTGATTTGTTTTTGCTTGTCTTTACTTTAGGCACTTTCATCCCCGTCAACTACACACACACACACACACACTGTATTGATACCTGACAAGCGGCGCCAAGATCTCGCGCACAACTGGTCAGGATTGGTATTGTGCTTCCAGGTGGAAATTGTGCGTCGTTGTAGATTGGTCGAGCGAGAGTTATCGGCCTCGGTTATCTCCTGGCCCTGACATACAGTGGGTTCTGCTTCTTCCTCTTCATCACCTGGGTTTTGGCTCGGTACCTGCACGTGTCTATAAATTCTTCTTAAATTATTTTTTCTCTCTCTCTCTCGAAATATTTATCCACGCTACGCCTCTCTCGTATTTTCATGAGTTCTTTGCAAGTTTGGACTTTTATTTGAGTCTAAGTTCTCCGGGCTGAGTTCTTGCTATACCCGAGTGTATGTTGGGCTGGTGATTGAGAGAATTTCTTAAAGCTATATATATCCTGAAGGTAAAAGCGAATGTATAGACTTAGTGCCGGAAACTCAGCAGCCTTGCCACGGTCTATTCAGGAAAATTCTACCCCTCCCCTTCCCTCTCCCCCTCTCGCTCCCCCCCCCCCCCCCCCCGCCTTCCACCATTCCGTTTCTAGGTGTCAAGCAAATCCAGAAGGGGACCTCCTCTGAGTGGCTGCTTCGTTTGGTTGTTTATCTCGCTGGTCCGGGAGATATTTCAAGACACTTATTGAACTATAGAGACCAAGAGCTTAATGGCTTTGTACTACAGTGAACATAGAACTATTTGTTAATCTTTATTCTATGAGGTCCTAATTGTATTCATTAAACCAACTCAGGTGTTAACATTAATAAACAAACTCAAGTGTAAACATTAATAAACAAACTCAGGTGTAAACATTAAACGAGGCAACACACCATTACGATCATAAGACTGAACACAAATTACAAGGGTCTGAATTTACCTCCAAGATTCCCTTAACCCTTACTCCTCCAAACGCCTCCAGGAACTGAATACTAAACAGTTTAACTCCAGACTAAGTGTTCCACAAGAGCAGATTTACCCGCAGTAGCATTAAACGCCACACACCATCACACCGCTTAACTCTGTAGCTATCCATTGAGTGACAGCTGAGGTGTGTGAGTGACGACGAAAGTGTCTGTGAGTGACAGGGGTGTTAAGAATGTAACATTTCTCTAGTTTATACATGCTGAGCTGCCCTTTAACTTTCCTGTTAGCTGTGTGATAATGTTAGCGGGTACTGGTGAGGGGGGGGGGGTACCGGTGAGGGGTAGCACCAGTCAGAGGAAGTACATAGAGAGGTTGGGAGTAGGAGTGAGGGAGAGAGGGAGGGAGTAGGAGTGAGGGAGAGAGGGAGGGATCTTATGAGTGGGAAGGAGGGAGGGAAAGAGGGAGGGTGGCAGGTAGAGTCCTAATTAACCCCGACTGTCGCTGCTTCACTTTTATTCCAGGTGAGGGCACGTCGGTTGTACCATCATTATCATCCTCTGGTTATTTTACGTGCACATAATTGTGAACTCTGGATGATATTACGTCAAGAGCGAGGAGTAGTATCATAATTGAATTGTTTTGTTCTTAGGAATTTATTATAATGGGAAGAGAAAAAATATTAGAAGAGGAATTTAATGGGTTTTGGATTTTCTGAAGAGTTTGTATATATTGTTAGTATTTTTGTATGTATGAAATGTATGAAAATGTATGAAAATTTAATCGTTGTAAGCCTGTAGATATTTTCATGAAAAATATTAGAGTTTATTCTTTAAAATTTATTTCTGTCTCTCTCTCTCTCTCTCTCTCTCTCTCTCTCTCTCTCTCTCTCTCTCTCACACTCACACACACACACACACACACACACACACGGACACAATAATGAACACAACTAAAGAAATTAAAACATACACAACCTTGAGTAAATGAGTAAAAAAAAATGATAATGGAAAGGATAAGAGAAATGAGTGAGAATCTCTCTAGAAAAACTGAAAGGGCGTGACATCTTGTGCTGGGGAGAGATTAAGCAGACGAGACTCACAAGAAAGGGAGATGACAGAATTTTGAGGGAGACAGAATTTTGAGGGAGACGACAGAATTTTGAAGGAGACAGATGAAGACGTTAAAAAGATTTAGTTGGTGAGAGAAATTATTATTCAGGAAAATAGTTCACATTGTATCAAGACATAAATGAATAAATAGAGTAATATCAAGTAGTAATAGAGTATAATAGTAATATAACAATACTAGAGGTCGGTTTCATTCAGTAAATAATCACAAAAAACAATAGACTGCACTTGTTGAAATTGTTTTTATATCAGAATAAACTAAACTGCATTTCTTCAATAATCTTGGAGTGTTTTTTTTTGTATATTTTATTTCCTCTCATTCTGGATTATAACCTTATTAAAAATATCTGCAACTCATTATAATAGAGGAGGAATATTATAAGAAAATAATACTTATCACTTCAATAATATTTATCTAATGGAAGAAAGGAAAGACTTACGAACGCGAAAAGGAAAAAAAAAAGTTAAATATTGCAAGGGAAAGATAAAGTGGCAGTAAAGGAATGGGGATGTGAATGCAAGATGGAATGGGTTTAGGGGTTTAGGTAAATGGGAAGCAACGGCGACAGTGGTGACAGAAAAGGGAGGGGGGGGGGGGGGCAGAGACAGATGCCGTCTTCAACAACCAACATGAATAAGAGATGAACTAAAAAAAAATCATGTAACCCAAAAATTATTATAAAAATATGAAAAAAAGTGATGTTTGAGAAAAATATAATTACTTCAGTGTTCTGTAGGTTTTACTCTACCATTATTCTTAGGTGTTTACGAGGCACCATTCAGGTAACACAAGGTTTGCATCCCCTTTAATATCTCTGTAAATTGTGCTATAGTATTACAAGGGGTGGGATTCAGACAGAGCCGGAAGGTGGAGAGGGATTGAGGGAGAGAGGGAGAGAGAGAGGGAGAGAGAGAGGGAGAGAGTTAGGTAGGGAGGGAGGGAAGGGAGGAGTCACACACACACACACAGTTAATTAACTCTCACTGTAGGTGGAGTTTTGTATCAGGTGTTGGTGATACACCTCTCCATCATTATCCACGGATCATTTTCAACACAAAATTTTAAGATCTGACTGATAATTTTCTTGGGTGGGATACGTCACGAAATTTTACTCGGTTTGTGTTTTGTAAAGTCGTTTGTGTGATAATATTGCTAAAAGAGTTTAAAAAATTCCAGTGTGTTATTGTCAACCTTGCCATTTATCATATATGAATACATTAAAATACCTGCCCTCTATTGCACATTATGAATTCTTCGAGGAACTTCATATATCTCGATTATTTTCAATTTATTTTATTTTTTCACATCTTTTGTAATCTTTACCTGCAGGAAGGAAGAGCGACCACAGACCTACAGAGGCTGGTGTAGGGAGAGCGAGCCTTCAATCTCTGCCTCTGGATCATTGTACCAAAACATTCCAGAGAGAAGCGACAGTAACAGAACCCTTGTGGGAGGTTTGGGGAGATTTTTTTTAGGAAACGTATGAGAGAGTTTGGTGAGACAGGGAGGAGTGAAGCGGCCGGGACGAGGAATGAAGCGGCCGGGAGGAGTATAGCGGCAGGGAGGAGTGAAGCTGCAGGGAGGAGTGAAGCGGCAGGGACGAGGAGTGAGAAGGAGAGACTGACTGTAAAAAGCAAAGAACTAAAACCAAACAGATAAAAAATGTGGAAATGAATAAATTTTCTATAAGGGGAAATGTTTATAAGAACTCAAATAGTGATATTCATTACAGGCGCCAACAACTATCCACCAAGTGTTAATATAATGAATTCTTAACAGTTACGTAAATATAATTAATGTATGATAATTAATCTTCTTCATCCTTGAATTTTACTTTCTTTATAAAGTAAATAATTATGTATTTTAATGGTGTACTTTGTTCTTACTGACATACTGTAGACAAGAGGTTCCAACATAATACGTAAACATGGACTTGTTTGTAGAGTTATATATATACTGTAGAAGGTCACTGTCAAAGTTGTAGGTGATGTAGAAGGCAAATAAATATAAATAAAGGTTCATGTTCTAGTTCTCTCTCTCTCTCTCTTGACCAGTACTACCCACCAGCTCCTACGGCGCTACCCGACCATATACTGTATCATAAAACAAAAACTGCACAAAGAGACTAAGTGCCATCCCCCTTAATCCAGAAACAGTCGGCCTCTGGCTCTGTGACAAACTTCACATGACACTTGCCTATAGTTACCAGCTGCACTTTGATGCTGACGACGAGTACAGGGTATTCACTTTGTGCCTGATGTCATAACTTCCTCTAAAGGGAATTGAAAAAAAAAATATGGAACAGATGAAAAAGAGAGAGACGATCCACGCTTATGTGTGTGGGTGGGTGGGTGTGTGTGTGTGTGTGTGTGTGTGTGTGTGTGTGTGTGTGTGTGTGTGTGTGTGTGTGGGTGGGTGGGTGGGTGGGTGGGTGGGTGTGTGTGTGTGTGTGTGTGTGTGTGTGTGTGTGTGTGTGTGTGTGTGTGTGGCCTACCTGGGACACAAGCATAATAGTTACAATAAACGCTGAATAAATTTAACCTGGAGATCATGTGTGATATAAGAAGTATAGAGTGTCAGTATGTCAATCATTTATGACTGTACAAGCTGATCTATTGTGGCTGGGCGTCAAACACTTTCTTCTACACAATATTTCTAAGACTTAATAACATAAATCAGGCTAAACAAATGAACAAAACGTATATTACCATTGTGTTCCGTCTCTTAACTGCCACTACGACACACTGAGGCAATATAGCAACAATAATTAATTACTCAAACTGAATTAAATTGTCATTGGAAAAACAATAAAATTAAATTCACGCTATTAAACAAAATATTTATTATGAATTACAGTAATTATCTTTGAACTTATATAAATGTAATCGACCACAAATTTACATTGATGTTGAGAGTAAATAATTAATACTTGTTACTTGAGGCTCTGTTGTCACTACTGTTATATGAAGAGATTTAACCTTTAAACCAGAGTGTCCATGGAGCTAACGTGTAATTAACGCCCACAGGTGAAGTGTAAACCTATTAGATTTTGTTTCACCTGAGATTCCCCTCTTAGCCTATTTCACCTGAAGATTAGTCACCTTAACATTCAGGTGTTGTATTATACCTTGGAAAAACAGGGCTTACAGAACGCAAATTAAACCTCAGAAATATTAATGAGGTCAAAAGGTTAGCAAACTAATGGCTTTCGAATTAGCAGTACAGTAATCTTGCCGAGAAATACATAAATATGAAATAAGACAAGGAACTGTACTCTCCGTGGTTGCGTTTCACTCAGGTTAGATACATGTTCAAACAGGGATTCTGAAAGTTACAGGAACATTCTAATGCTTTCAAATACATATTGGAGCCTTAATTTCCCATTTTGGTGAACATTCAACATTCGTGAATTTCTGGAGGATTTTTCAGCTTGAGTGGCCAATTCAATATTTATTTTCGAAGTATTTCACGTTTATTGCATCCTACTGTACGTGTTGTTGTGTTTTTAGGAATTAGAAATGATGTAATTCGAATTAGTGATGTTATTAAATTAATTAAGATACAGCACAACAGGTAATGCAAAACAAACAAACACACACACACACACACACACACACACACACACACACACACACACACACACACACACACACACACAACTACATGCTATACAATATATTAATGCACTAATTTATAAGGTCAACTAACACACACTAAAACATTTTCAAATCATCTCACTTCACCTTTCACTTTTAACTAACAACCTAAAGTGAATTAACGCCATAATAAACTAATCATATAACAATAAACGCACAAAATCAGACAATAATTCAATAAACCGTAGAAATGTGTCTTTTACCTTCAGACATATTGCTATAAACGACTATCTTTCTGTATCATTTAATGCCTTACAAAATGATTTCACTCCATTAGCGAACAGATGACCCGTGATTCATCTCGAGTTATAGCCCCTCTCTCCTTTGGCTTTGAAATCGATAAAGTGGACGAATTTTATCTGTTATTAAGAGGAATAATTGAGGTTTAAATTAATATATGAGTTCCTTTTCAGTTTAAAATGACTTGAATGAAAATTTAATAAAATATTGTAACGGTTTTTGATTTTCATTTTAAACTGATGAAAATACAGGCATACTTATACCATACACTCATACATACTAAAACCATACACTTATAAATACTCATACAGATAAATAGACAAACGAACATGTGTGGGTGTGGGTGTGGGTGTGGGTGTGGGTGTGCATAATGACAATATGAAAAAGAAATTGCACAGTTGATCAAGAGGAGGCGGCAAACAAAAATGAGAGAGAGAGAGAGAGAGAGAGAGAGAGAGAGAGAGAGAGAGAGAGAGAGAGAGAGAGAGAGAGAGAGAGAGAGAGACGTGAATATCTAAATAAATACTAAGAGGGATATGACAGTTTGAGTGAAGAATGTTGACAGGAGAACAAAGGGAGAAGCCGAGGAGAATTACAATAGAAAGGAGAGAAAGAGAGGCGGAGAGAGATAGAGAAGGAAAGAAGAAAGGAACGAGAGAAATCTTAGAGAGACAAAAGAAGAGGAGAAGAGAGAATGGAAAGACGAAGAGGAGGGAGATATGAGAAGTCTTTGCTTTAGACAACAGTATATGTGTTTGTGTGTTTGTGTGTGTGTGTGTGTGTGTGTGTGTGTGTGTGTGTGTGTGTGTGTGTGTCAGTATGTGCGTGTGTTATGTACATTTAACACTCGAACACATACAGAACACATATGTATACACACTATACATCATACATACACAGCAATACATAACACATATACAAACACAACAAACACATCAACCACAAAAGCAAATAAAAAATAAAACATCCCCATTTAAACTTTTGATATAGAACATAATAAACATACTGACCTCACATCTCCGAGCCTCCTAGAGCAAGCAAGAATTAACCTCATTCCACCATAAGACTACAAAAGGAAAACGTTTATCTTCATATCTTTGTATAAAATGTTCAAAATGAAGTTAGTGTGTTTCTCATTTCAGGTTTTTTTCTCACTACCATCTACACCTAAGGTTGTTGATAGAGAGACGGGGGAAGGTGGGGGGTGGGGGGTTGCTAGGGTTAAAAATGAGACTTGAAATGAGAAACGTTTCAACAGTTTCCAGAGTTGCACTGAGGAATGTGTACGGTAGCCTCAAGGACCTACCTCTTGCTGGAGACCATTAGACTAATTTTTATCTTACTGATTAAATAACATACCTAGAGGTTAATATTAGCTGTGTTTAACCGGTAGTTCCTGACTGACAGACTGAATGACTGATTTTACTGACTGACTGACTGACTGACTGACATTATAACAAACCCAAATGAATAGTTTGTCATGCTATAGTAAAAACAAACAGAAAACCCTCTTTAATTTGTTACCTAAGTGATTATTTCCTTTAATAAAAAAATAATTACATAATCTAAGTATTGGAGACGATAATGTTTTCCCCAATACAAACCTTCAAAAAGATAGAAGATAATTGATATACGGGAAATAAAGGAAAACTATTCAGACTAGAAATATTACACAGAGGTAACATGCACAAAAGTTACCAGAGATAAATATTACCAAGAGAAAGATGTAAGGAGATATTTGGGGAGATATATTGGTCATCAGGGAGGAGGAAGATGTGGTAATATCCACCTTGAAATATGCAGGGAGAAGAGTTATGAGGGAGGGAGGGAAGGGAGACGGGAATGAGAAGATTACTCCGATTATATAACAAAGGTGGGTAGGGAGGGTAGGGAGCGACCAGCAGTGTAAGGTGATCAACATATGACATGAGAAACACTACACCAACACCAGGTGAGAAACACTAGAGCAACACCAGGTGAGAAACACTACAAGAGGGAGGTGGTCATCACACATTGCCACCATCAGTGTTGTTGTAAAAGGCTGAAGGTGAAGAGTTAGGACGTGAAGAGTGAGTCAATATTGGTGGAGTGTTGATGAGTTAATTAATACAATATTCCCGGCCAGAGATCAAGTGAACTGTGGGTTATAGAGGATGAAAAAAAAATGGTGAGTGAGAGGCGAAGTTAACAAGGAGCCAGAGTCTATTTTTCTGCTTGAATATTAATGTATTTATGTTTAGAGAGAGAGAGAGAGAGAGAGAGAGAGAGAGAGAGAGAGAGAGAGAGAGAGAGAGAGAGAGAGAGAGAGAGAGACTTTATTTAATACTAAGGCGGTCAAGATGAATAAATTATGAAAGACTTTAGTTCACATTCACACGAAAACTAAATCCATATCTTCCTCAGTGATGGTACAAGCGTCTGTTGCTAAAGTTATATTATCAAACGATGTACCAGAGATATTTTAAAGATCTGATATGAAAAGTATAACACGAAAAGAAAAAAATAAGCTTGTTGATTCCAGTGAATGTAAAACTCTAACATTCATAAATAAGTAGAAAACCGTGGAATAAGCATCGAGAAGTTACGACACCATGAAAAGCGTTTTGGAAACATTGTCGAAATAGCTGAGCATCGGCGACAAAAGCAAATATCGTAAAAGGAAAGTAAAAGTTGGACATAAGAGAAAAGTGTGTTGTAAAGTTTTCCACAACAGACTACCAAAGGAGATGGAAGTCACAGAAAAATAAAAGGGAAATGAGAATGAAACATACCTGAATGTTTTTGTTTTTTCACGAAGACAGAATAAGTGTGTCTCTTAAATGTTTAGATCAAAAGACAATGGCGGAAAAATTGCTACTTTAAATCTACTCTTATGAGGAATTTAGCTCATTACTAGGACACAGGATGAGTACACAGTGTGGGGGTGAGTACATAGGGTGGGGATGAGTACATAGGGTGGGGGTGAGTACACAGGGTGAGGGTCAGTACACAGAGTGGGGGCACTATACGTGTAATTAGCAAGTGATATGTCTGCAGATGTGGTGTCAGCAGGTGTGGTGGTAGCAGGTGTGGCGTCAGCAGGTATAGCGTTAGCAGATATAGTGTCAGCAGGTAGAGGGGTCATCAGAGTAGTAATATAAACAGAGTATCATTATATTATCATGATATTTATAGTCACTTCACTGCTGGATTATTGAGGCAGCATCAGGTGTGATTACTGGTCAATGGGAAAATAATTGTATTGTGAATTAAACTAATGATTTTCCAAGCGACTGTACATTATGGATTCTGAAAGAGATACGAGTTAATAAATCACTCTCTGGACTTTTTAATAATAAGATGAAAGTACTGTATTAATGAAGTATAGATTGTACGTAAACTTTTAAGAAATTTACATATATATTAGGCAGCTGGAATCATGTTCAACTGGACAATAAATAAGCGTTCAATTCGTGGTCCTGAGTACAGTCGCCTCCACTTATACCTGGTATAGTGGCTGGCTCGTTTGGCAAGATGTGGCATCACTGTGTTTGTTTACGTCGTATTAAAATCCCAGGAATTGCTCTAAGATCCTCTCAATAGTAGCCAGACCAATGAAGCTACAGAAATAATACACACAGTTGCCACATCTCATAAAGCGCGCGAGTTAATGTACCAGGTATAAGTGCAGGCGACTGTGCAGAGTAATGACTATGAAAATCTCTCTCTCTCTCTCTCTCTCTCTCTCTCTCTCTCTCTCTCTCTCTCTCTCTCTCTCAAGGTATCGCTGTGGACGGGAGCGCCGTAGTAGGTCGTTATTGTCAAGTGTTGCGAGACATTACTGCCACAGGTACAATATATGGCCAAGGTGTTTAATAATTCACAAACTTTTAAACTACACTGTACGTTAGCTGGAGTTACTCACTACCAATACATAACACATATAACACTAAATATACACTCGGACATGCATACATAATTTTTATCATTTTTATTCGTTGGCTATTTGGTAGAGTCATTATAGTGAGGTTGTCCATTTTTCTTGGTGTCTGTTTGTTAGTTAAGATGACCATAAAAATATATAATATTCGGGGTTTAACTTATTTAGTGTTGCAGATATACAGTACGAGTCAATATATTGTTCCTGCGCCCCTTCGTGTATGACTGTGGAGTCTCTGTATATGAAGCAGTGTGTGTGTGTGTGTGTGTGTGTGTGTGTTCATGAGAGTTGGAGAATCGCCATGTTGAGTGAAGGGGAAGATCAGTAGTATTCATGTGTGTTATAGTTAAGTATTATATCTCCCTCAGTATCCAACCCTCGAGTGAACCAAATTAAGACCTAGTTGGTGGCCTGGCTGCGTCTTTCCCATGAGGATTATAGACATCTTCTGAGGTTAAAGACGAGAATTGGATATATCTCATTTTTTTCACAGCTCTGATTTAATAAACCCAACACAGAGTCGCAGGAATAGAGGAGTATTTGCCTAGGTATTTTGTATACATGTTGAAGCCACATCCCCTTAGTCCTTTGCTGGAGTAATCTGCAGACTCGCTGATCAAAGCCACGCCATCGCTTTCAGAGGCTGCAGACTGAAAGGTGGGCCCGGGTTCCCTAGGCATTAACAAGCAGTAGCTGATAGTTGGAAGTGATGCCATGGTTCAGGAGTTATATTTGTACTAAACACTTCTTTTTATCTTTTTTAGTTGATACGAATATTAGGAGTCTTGTTTTTTAGTTAGTATAGGGAAGAAAAGGTACCAAATTTGACAGCCTTCTCGGATATTCCTTCACCTTCTGGCTCTGGTGACCACGGACTCAAGATTGTTATTTTTATGTATTATGTGATGTGTCCAGGTGTGCAGTGATGTGTCCAGGTGTGCAGTGATGTAGCCAGGTGTGCAGTGATGTAGCCAGGTGTGCTGTAATGTGTCCAGGTGTGCAGTGATGTAACCAGGTGTTCATTGATGTGTCCAGGTGTGCACTGAAGGACCCCCCCTGAGTGCACAGACTGTTCCCTACCATTATCGAATACACATTCATATATCTAGTGACACAAACTATTGCCTCTGTGTCTTCATACTTGTTCTAATTAATATGTTGAATGAAAACTTTATACGAATCATCATCATCATCATTTCACCATCATCATTATAATCATCACCATTTCATCACCATCATCATCATCATCATTAGTGACAGGATAGAAAGGTAACACATCTTTAAAAAGTGAATCAATATACAAAGATTAAAAAAATCACAAGAGAATTCAATACATTTGCCCTTCTATCGTTTCTCAACCTTGACTTCTGCAACACAAGCAAAAGTATTCCGAATTCAAAACTTCACCAGCGACTGTCAGTAGAAGTTGTCAAAACGGGTTAGAATTGTCCAAAAATACAAAGAACGACAGAGTAAAAACAAAAATTAATAATTTTCTGACAATTTTGGTTACTTTGACTTGTGCGTAGGTTTAACAAGAATGAATAATTTTTAGATAATTTTACTTCGATAATAATTAGGTTTTGTTCTATGCTTTCTCAGCTATTACTGGTGTTTAGGTGAAAGAGGAGGGGGGGTCGACTTACAATGTTTGATGTTTGACTCCAGGAAAACAGAAGCGACTCATAGATACCAATAATGACTAAACAAATAAATACATAAAGTGATATAAAGTCAGGAACACATCAATATGATTCGTTTCGTATAAAGGAATGACGAGAGGAAGAAATACTATGAAAACAGAGGAAATCAAATTACGAAATAAAAGAAGAAAAATGAGAATCAGAATAAAAAAAAATTATTTGGTGTGTTGGTGGTGTTACTGGGCACCATAGCTGTTACTTGTACTGTTGGTGGTGTTACTGGGCACCATAGCTGTTACTTGTACTGTTGGTGGTGTTACTGGGCACCATAGCTGTTACTTGTACTGTTGGTGGTGTTACTGGGCACCATAGCTGTTACTTGTACTGTTGGTGGTGTTACTGGGCACCATAGCTGTTACTTGTACTGTTGGTGGTGTTACTGGGCACCATAGCTGTTACTTGTACTGTTGGTGGTGTTACTGGGCACCATAGCTGTTACTTGTACTGTTGGTGGTGTTACTGGGCACCATAGCTGTTACTTGTACTGTTGGTGGTGTTACTGAGCACCACAGCTGTTACTTGTTATTCTGGGAGGATCCTGCCACACGATTGGTCAAATTGGTGAGCGTCCCGGGAATGGCTGACGTCCACAAAGCCAATTTTCCTGACACGGGAAAACTAAACTATTTACTCTATTTTCCTGCCACGAGAAAATAAACTCTGCTCTATTATCCTGTCGGGAGAAAAATGAACTACTTAATCTATTTTTATAGTTTTTTGGGGGGGGTTGGAAAAAGCACTGGTGAATGCCAAACTGCGCCAGTGATCTTCGTTACTGCTGTGCATTTTTTTGATATTGTTAATCGCATTTAACACAGAATTAAATTACGCTGGTGAATATTTCCTTTAAGTGAGGAGGGTGGGGGGGGAGTATAATTCTACCTGTATATAAACTTTTACTTTATTTGTTAACATTCTTTTTTATTTGTTATTTTGGTATACTCGTTGAAAAAGTAATGTTGTTTTATATACTTTTTTATTGACTTTCATGTATGCAGGTAAGGTCTGAATATACTTAATAAAAAAAATGTTTTCGTTCTCATATGTATACTGTCCTATACGTTGTGTGTATGTTTTATAAAGCTCATTTTGGTTTAGAATAGAACACACATACATAAGGAGGTGCTGGGTGGTGAGACTTGATATATTAAGACAGTGTGGTGTGTGAGACAAGAGGCATCGCGACCCTCAATTATGTTACTGTTGTGTTAGTATAATTACCATAATACAAATCCTTCATATTATACACCTATTGATTTGTGTTGCTCTTTACACTACAGTTAACATGTACTAATGAGGTGAAGGTAAAACTAATTATATTTACAAACTCAAACACCAGACGTAATAAACTCGTATATTATCTAAATACATTAATAAAATCAGCTTTCAGGATTTCGTGTGTAGCTGCGAGACTATTTTACAGTATTAATATATATGTCGTCATACCATTAGGTAATGAAGCATGTATTATTGCATTTCAGAACGAGACAAATATAATAGAGCAAATTAGTATATTAAGTCCTAGTGATTTGTCTATTAATATATTCTGTGATTACATTTACAGCTATTAATATTCTCTGAGTATATCTAAGTGCATTTAATACTTGAGTAATATATATATAAATTTAAAGTATGAGCGAAGGTTAATAGAAGTTTTTTAATGTAATCGAAAGGAAATCCAGTGTTTGACCCTCGTATAACTGGAAGGATGGCAGAGATATAAAACGCTATTGATTTTAATATTACTTAAAGGTATATTCAATGCCCTATACGCCTCTGGTGAGTGTGTGGCGGCGCAGCGGACCATATGAACAAACACGATACTTATTATTACCGTCAACATGGAAGGTCTATACAAACTCTCACTCCAGCTTTACAAACTTGCCAATAACTTTTCTTGAGAGTTATTCTGAGTTAATATTTTCCCTTTGACACACACACACACACACACACACACACACACACACACACACACACACACACACACACACACACACATACATCAAAAGAGAATCTCAGTCAAATTTACGTTCTTTAATTAGCAGATGTTGAGTCGTGAGGAAAGATGATGAAAACAGTAACAAGATTTAACTCAGATGCTGGATGATGTGAGTAATGCAGAGGAACAATTAGTTTATCTGTGTAGCAGGAGACAGCTAAATCACTTTGTGGTGTAACTCCCCCCCCAAAAAAAGTATCTTCACGGAGGGGTTCGATGAATTCCAAAATGAACACTGCGGTTCCTGTTGTCTCGGTAAGGTTGTCAAAATCCTTCGTTCGTTGTGTCATATTGTCTCACGCAAAATCTTAAGAATGCCACTAGAGACAGCCCGATAAGGACACAGTTACATGACGAGATGAGATGGTTAGAGAGTTTGATCCTGTCTCTCGTTCTCTCTCATGTGGGTGTGTGTGTGTGTGTGGGAGAGGAAGGGAGGGGGTTGTAGTGTAGTGTGTGGGAGAGGAAGGGAGGGGGTTGTAGTGTAGTGTGTGTGTGTGTGTGAGTCACGTAGCTCCCGGAATGAGTTAAAGTAGTTTGAAAACTTCTCAAGTTATTCAATACAGACAGACTCGTGTGGTATTGCTAGTTCACTATCCACTGTACCGTCTGTGTTAACTTACATAAAAACATTGATTTATTACATTAAGATTCGACGATAACTCACGATCATGACTAACAGCAATATAAACATAGATGTTCAATAATTAACTACGAAAAAAATATTAACAAACGACAGATATACAATTGATAACTCCATCTAACACAACCAATTACAATTGCACTAAGACGCTAGACATGTTTTAATCACGATATCCCATTAAGAAAGTCAAATTGGGTGATTCAGTAATGGCACGGATATATGACTAACATTGTGTAGTACTTATTTATTACCACAAACGAGGGACGAGACAACGGAACATATAATAAGCAAAAATAACAAGCAAAGATTACCTGAAGGTTAGGTTAGGTTAGGTTAGCGTTAGGTTAGGTTAGCGTTAGGTTAGGTTAGGTTAGCGTTAGGTTCGGGTAGCGTTAAGGTGATTAATCTTAAAAGAAATATGACTTGGAGGTAATCAACTATTTTTCCCCAAGTCGTAAAATGTAATAAAACCTGAATGAAAGTGGAGTGACTGTTGATAAATACCTGTAAGTTATGAGCCATTAACAGTGTATTGTATTTATGGTGTTCTTACACTGGCACCTGATATTTACTCTTAACTGTTGTAAGGAATTATGTCCATTAGATAGTGAGAGGAAGTAAGACAATGAGTGTTCTTGTCTCCCATTACTGCAAAGAATTAATTATATTCTTTATTTGATATATAATTCCTATTCATGTGATTATCTTATTTGATAATCCTTTGTTTTACTATAAAATAAAACGAAAAAAAACAATTAAATGAAACATATTTATTTTATCTAATTATCAAAACTAAACGGATGAAAACACAATACAATTACCTCCGTGAATTTTTTTTTTTAGAATTTACTGTAAAAAAAAAAAATACCGTATACAAATCCCCTTCGAAATACAGTACCAGCGAGAAACATGAATTGAGTGGAGCAATTCATCATTAATCACTGTAAAGCCCCCCAGAAAAACTAACCTTACATGTGGCTCCATTACTTACTAAGAATTACGACTGCCAGAGTTAATACAAAAGCTTCTTATGTTTACTTTCCTACAGCTTTTATTTATGACTTAACTCTCTGGATACAATTTCAGGAGGTTTTAGAAATATTGTTTATTGAGTAGAATGATATATGTGTCGTATAGGAGTTGGTTGCTATATTGGTGTCATATATCAGAGGTGATGCATTATAGTGTAATATAAATGAGTTAGAGTTAAAGATTAGTTCAATGTATTGTTTTTTGGTGGGTAAAAATCCTTGATAATATATGACTCCCCTCCCCCGTGTGTGTGTGTGTGTGTGTGTGTGTGTGTGTGTGTGTGTCTGTGTGTGTGTACGATATTATCTGAAAAAAGCAAACAAAATATACTATCAGGAACATCAAACTCACATTACCGTAACTTTCCATATCAACAACATCAATGCCACACATTCTATTATTATCATCTACTTCCTATATCACTTCTACTTCCGATAAAACTACAATTCCTGAATATTCTACGTTCAATTCTACTTCTCCGTACGACATCCACTTGACAATCAACATTAAATGATCTATATTATCGCTACAACACAATATTCACACCTGGGGACACCATCGTATAATCTACACCTGCCGATCATCGCTTCACACCACATCAATGACGCCATATCACTGAGGCCACATACACTGAGGTCACATATACTGAGGCCACATACACTGAGGCCACATACACTGAGGCCACATACACTGAGGCCACACCAAGCCTCCCAGCAAACTCTTTCCTGCCTACATAACTTACCACTAATTACTTCCTTAAGAGCCCAAGCCATTTGCCTGTCGCTTTATGCCCTCCAGTAACTCATGTTGACTGCCGCATAAGCCTTAAGTTGAAGACCAGGAGCTGAGGGTGTTGAGGAAACGTGATGACAACACCGTGAGTCACCCTTGTGCTTTCTGATAGGTGGATGTTAAGCCATTGATTTGATGGAAAGATTTGTTTTACTCCAGACTAAACAAGATATTTTAACGTGACATGAATATAACACTTCTTTAACATGACTACACCTCACCTCACCTCACCTCACGTATGTCTTTGAATATGTTGTTGCCACAGTAGGTGATTCCTAGCTCATAAAATATACTTAGAAAATATTTAGGTATGATAAGAATCCCACGTATACTGCAACAACTGTGTACTTAGACGCTGCTGGTGATACTAAAACTAACTTCATTATCCACTGTTTTTCACTGTCGAAGTAACCCGTGATGTCATTCCTATGCCCCATGTGTTTTTATATAGAATACTGTATACATAAATAAACTTCAATACATAGGACAGATAACATTAGAACTAACACCTTAATATCACTGAAGACGATTAGAATATAGTTAATCACCATACTAAGTTAAATGGTGCTATTCAGTCAAAGTCGTAACTAATACTACAACAACATTTCCCTCGACCACCACCTCAACTCGGGCAACAAGCGTCTGGCAGTAACATAGTGAAGGGGAAATTGTGTGTCGTTAAAGTGATTTGTACAGACACTGAACTTGTCTGTCGTCAAAGGATCCTGGGATGAGTGTGTGTGTGTGTGTGTGTGTGTGTGTGTGTGTGTGTGTGTGTGTGTGTGTGAGCAGATATATAAGTGATGTTGGTTGGGGTGCATCACTCACTCGGCCTCACACCAGCGGGGAGGTCACACGTCATTAAGGAGGCTCTTTGATGACCCTCCTAAAAACATCATAAAACTAAGACTTTCTGCTTAATAGATAAACACCGAACAACGTGTTAACTTCACCTCTGCTTTCTTTAGTGTCTGTATCTGTGTTTGGTTGGTGTTTAATACATTAATCTTGTCCCAAAACCTGAGGAAATTAGTGATAAAGTATTTATTATTTGTTACAAGTAGGAAATAGCAGGTGAATGATGTTTTAAATGTTGTTTATATCAACGCCAATAAATGCATATAATTAAGGTGTTCTCTCACCTAAATAACCTAGCAGGAGATAATTAACTGTGGCCAGGGTGTGTTACTGTGGCCATGTTGTGTCACTGTGACCATGTTGTGTCACTGTGGCCATGTTGTGTCACTGTGGCCATGTTGTGTCACTGTGGCCATGTTGTGTCACTGTGGCCATGTTGTGTCACTGTGGCCATGTTGTCCCACTGTGGCCAACGCATCCCACTGTGGCCAGGGCGTTACCTTACTCATCACTCTCAACTAATACTTTCTTATTGTCTTGTTAATTTACGTCGACTAACGATAAAAGAAAAAACGGTAGATAATTATTTTACGACTAATGTTTGAGAGAAATAGTTAAAGTGTGATAGACATCCACGGTCATTATCAACACAGTAACCAAAACACAATGCAATATTTTACCAAACCTCTCCATACCACGAGGACTGTTCAGGTGACATTAATTAAACTGAAGTGAATTTTCCACCTGTGTACCAATATGTGTCACCCAGGGGAATTATAACTCTCTCTCTCTCTCTCTCTCTCTCTCTCTCTCTCTCTCTCTCTCTCTCTTTCTCTCTCTCTCTCAGTTTCTAAATAATAATATAATCACACATACGTACAACACAGACAACAAACACACACAAAAACACACAAAAAACACAAACACACACACACTCAAAAACAGACACAAACACACACACTCACACACACTCACACTCACCATCCACTCGCACCACATAGAAGTCAACACGACGATTTACATGTAATTTGTGAACGCTTCCTTTCAGCCAATTTTCCAGCGGCCTTCACCACATTCTCCAGACACTGGCCATCAGGGAGGCTGGCACGATAAGAGTGGAAACTATTGTAGTGTTTACCCGCGTCACAATTTGGTATACTAGAGTCTGTAGGCAAGGGTATTTCTGTTCCTTCTCCTGACCACAAAAGAAAACAACTTAGGTTCCAGTTATTACCACTTAAAAAATAGCTTAAGCTCCAGATACAACAACTTTAAAAAAACTTAAGTTCCAGTCACAATCACTTAAAAAAAGATGAGGTTCCAGTTATAACCACTTAAAAAAAGCTTATGCTCCAGTCACAACCACTTAAAAAAAGCTTATGCTCCAGTCACAACCACTTAAAAAAAGCTGAGGCTCCAGTCACAACTACTTAAAAAAAAATATGGGAGAAAATTTAAAGTAAAAAGAAAAAAAATTATATAATCTTTCAGGTGATTTTTTCTTTTTGGTTATGGAGTGTATAATTGTCTTCACTGTAAACTTGTTCTACACACACACACACACACACACACACACACACACACACACACACACACACACACACATACACTACACTACACTTTCACTACTCTAATCCTCAGCTCCATTATAGGTGGATAGAAGTAAATGGAGTATAATTTGCTCAATAATTACAGCAGCTCTATCAATTTAGGGTTTAATGGCCTCTATAATACACTTAAACCCGTCATTATCGTCGCTGTAGTTGAAGTAATTAAAGCTGGTTTATATGAGGTGAAGGACGTCTGGGATAATCTCGTGCTGATTGAAGAATGTTGATATGGAGATAAAATGATTCAGTGTTATTAATTTAATCTATGATATTCTTACGTAAGTAGATTCATTTATAAGATAGTATATGAGGAATTATCTATGTCACAATTACATTATGTTATCTTCTGATGTATTTGGATTTATAAGTTAAATCATCAAATGCAAAACAATCTTGATGGTAAATTTCACTCAGGTAGAACGGACACCATGCTACCAACTCACCCCTCGTCAGGAAGTGTCACTGAATACTAACACACATGAACACACACTAACGCAACCACACACACTCACACACTCATACTCCCACATACACTCTCTCTTACTATGTGTAAGTGTGTAGAGAACTCCACACAAATTAACTTTAATATGTATTTATTTCTTAACATCACTTCACCTCTAAGAGAAATTCGGTGTTAACTTTCTTATTATATTTTATTTTCATCCCTCAGAATACATTGACCATCCTGAGGTGAAGGGAGGGGGGAAAAATTCTTTGAAATTTAGTAAAACTGCATCAGTGGTTATGTTCAGCACAACATTTTCCACCAAGGACGGGGAGAATTGCAGGGATTCTGACTAAATCTTGGGGGATAATGGCCAGCGTAACGCCTCTCTCTCCCTTTCCACCCTAGCCAGCCAACCAGCCAGACAGGACAACACCCAACCTAACCTAACCTAACCTAACCTAACCTAACCTAACCTAACCTAACCTAACCTAAGACGACCACTACCACACTTACATCAAACACCAATAAACACCTAAAATACTTATCAAGAAAAACCCAAGAGAAGAAAAAAAATGTTGTAGGTAAAATAAGTAACAGATGACGGATAAATTCTCATGTACCAGTTATGTGTTGTAAAATATCATCAGGTCCTCATATGAACACAGTCGTAAGTTTTCCTGTACCAGTATAATTAACCTTGTGAATTTCCCATCAGTAAGTATCGTTCATAACAGACTAAACATGTTTGGTTATTTCCTCTGGGTCACACCTAACCCTCCCTCCCATCTGCTCTCCCTCCCGAAAATGAGTGAAGTCACAATTAATTTTCGTACAAGTTTATTAGTAATTCTGGTCCGTGAATTTGACTTTCAATCTCCGACAATATTAATGAAAAGCTTCGTTTTAATCAAGGTCGAGGGATTAAACTACGAGTAAGTATTAAATTAATATGTATTCATTTATTGTGTGGACGTATATTGGTGGTTTAACTTAATCAGAGGTTATTTTCAGAGAATTGTAGAGACAGAAACATCATTGGTGTTATAATCTAGCAAGTCTACGGACTTGGCGCACCCATATTCAACCACAACGAATCAATGTCTCCCCAGGCCAGTACAGTAGGTCTCTCGTGTTTGTACCAGCGTCAGAATTTCCTATAACGTAGAGAGATTTTCCGCACTGTTTGAACCATCCCAGACATGGTACCTCGTTTTGTCATCATACTAACATTACTGTACGTTACAAGAGAGAGAGAGAGAGAGAGAGAGAGAGAGAGAGAGAGAGAGAGAGAGAGAGAGAGAGAGAGAGAGAGAGAAAGTGAGTGAGTGAGTCTACCATAACGCCACAACCACAATTATGAATAAAATAACAACGTGGACCTTCCCCCCAAAAACAACCACAACCTAACTTAAAAACTCATCACTATAACACCCCCCCCCCCCTGTAACAACACCCCCGACCATTTCTCTTCAGTGACTTAAGAATCTCAGTTCTCTTCCTACCTTCAGTTAACTCATTATACAGCTGCCACAGGTATAGAAACAAAAGTCAAATTAATGTTTACCTTTTCTTTATGTTACCCACACCATCACTAGACACGAGAATAACATAACCGGGAAACAACAGATGGAATATTCTTGTCTCGCCCCGCCCCGCCCCGCCCCGCCCCGCCCCGCCCTGCCCCAGAGCTGTATGACCCCCAAGCGAGCAACATGATGTTTTTTTGTCTCATACAATATTTATGACATAAAACTCTCGCCTGAATTTTATTATAGACAACGACTGTGAAATATTGCCTGGAACTTTCCTCCACATCGCCAACTTGAAATATTTTGGAGATATGGAAGCAAATATACAATGTGTTTCTGAAAAAAGACACACACACATCACAATCACCAGCCATGCTTGGTGTTTAGAACTGGTCCTTGTATCGTTTCTTTATATTTTAGTCCTAAGAGGTCATGATATTTTTCTCTGTAGACTAAACATGACTAAAACCCAGACACTGAAGCCTGCTGATTCCACTGTTCCATCCCGGTTCACCGCCTCGCCCTCAGTCATAACACACATATATCTTGTTGAGTGTCGTGTTCCACTCCGCTGCTACTATTTCCCGCCATATATGTAAACAAGCGTTAACACTGGACTGAGTCAGCCTGTATATCACTGTAAATTATTCGTGTACATGACGGCGAGGAACTGTCTCTTGTGCTGACCTGGGAAACCTAACAAGGCAGATAGAGAAACACACGTACGACTGATTAAAACACACACACACACACACACACACACACACACACACACACACACACACACACACACACACACACACGATATACAGGTATTTGTTGTTATGGTTCACCTCTTGCTGGAGACAACCTACACAGGAGTAAAATTCACCCGATTCACACAACACACAGGCACACACCCACCCGTGTATGCTGGTAAACGGCTCACTGGATACAACGTCAATCAGCTTTGAACTCAATCTCAAAGTCAGTCCTGGCAGTGTCCTTCACAACACAGGCTTCACTCATGCGACCCACACATGTTCAAGTATATAAATATAAAAGTACACATACGATATAAATATAACAGGCATGTATGAACGAGAGTTGGACCGGGTAAGTAAGTTCTTTAGGCCGATTTCACGCTTGTGTTACTCTGAATACTCCAACAATATAGACACTCAGTAGTATAGCCACACCTAATATTGCTCGCCATACCCATTACCCATCACACCTTTAATAAAAATAATCACGTTGCCCATTGTTTATTTTAACTCCCGCAATTGATCCAGTGAAAAAAAAAATCATTCGATATGCCAATAGAGAGACTAACGCCCTGTAATACATATTGACAGCCCTCACACACCAATCTGCCCCCAGCCACACACACTGGGAGGGAGGTTGGAGCTGTACCTTCGTGTGTATGTCTAGTCACAGGAGGATATTGATTACGTGTGGGGAGGCTTGAGAACGGTGATATCTGCTAAGCGTCACAATTTCATATTTTGTTTTGTGGGTTATTGTGTTATGGTCTATATAATACCACACACACAATACTTTAGTTAACAATAACAAACTCGTATCCTTAATCACTTCAGTTTACCTTGATGATTCCTGACTAGTTATATCAGGTGAATTAATAATAGTTTTGTTCGTATCGTAATTACATGAAGATTATAATTTTTTTCAGAGAGAATATTGACCTCAATGAATTAAATTGTTTATCATTTACAATATAAACTTTAAACAAGATGTAATTATGAGTTAAAGATAAAAACTTGATTAAATTTGACAAAAAAAACATTCAAAATTAATGTGAGATTTCGTACCAGATGTGAAAAAAATTACAGTTCATTCATAATTATACTGAATTTGATACAAGCTTAAACTATCACATAATTTCTTGGTTAATTTTGGGGGTAGGGCAAGAATGTTAATTTATTCTGCCATAATCATTTGCTAATTTGGACTCGAGAAAAAGTAGAACACAGATTTCCACAGATTTTCATATTTTGACGCTCAGTTTCTACCTTAATCATCAAATTACCGAATCATTTAAGCAATTTTTTCTTTAGTGTAATTCCCGTCATTGTTTATTTCAGGTTTATCTCCCTCCCTTAGTCCTCCCTGTCTGGTATCTCTCTATCTTGTATTCCTCCCTCTCTCCAGTCCTCCCGCTCCCTCCCTCTAGTCCTCCCGCTCGCTCCCTCCCTCCTCCCAGTCCTCCTTGCTCGCCGCCTCGCTCGACACCGTCTTGGCGTCTCCTCCACCTCTTGACTGTGCAGGTAGTAAGAAGTAAACAAACAGTTGTCTCACTCTTACAGCTGACACAACAAACATCAACAGTTTTCTCTTTCCAACTTCACTTTTCTGAGTAAACTTTGGAGACCGAGGGAAGGTGAAGGGGAGTCTCACACATCACATCCTGCATTATCTCGGTCACCACGCTCCTAACATGCTTCAGTCACCACGCTCCTACCATGCTTCAGTCACCACGCTCCTACCCCTTTTCGGTCACCACGCTCCTACCATGCTTCAGTCACCACGCTCCTACCCCTTTTCGGTCACCACGCTCCTATCATGCTTCAGTCACCACGCTCCTACTCCTTTTCGGTCACCACGTTCCTACCATACTTCAGTCACCAAGAGAATAAAACATACAGATCCCAGATGTCTCGGATCTTACCCACAAGGAATCTGTGGAAGTTAACCATGACTGTCCAACTGTTGTCCAAGTATTACACGTCATTACAAATAAGAATCAATTAAAAAAAATCCTGGAATCTGCTTCCCCGTAAAATGAAATTACCTAACCTAACCTAACCTAACCTAACCTAACCTAACCAGCACACTTGATCGAGACAGAATTGTAAAATACTTATGTGTCAAACGTGTTATAAATGTCAGAGAAACATATAACCAGAAAACAGGTTGTGGGTTGTGGTTGTGGGTTGTGGTTGTCAATTCTCACACTGGCCTGGAGTACGTGGGCTTCCTGCCTGACGCTGAACGTTCATCTCACTTTGAAGTTTCATCAACGACATTAAATTCTGAAAGACTTATGACGTTGCTCCTCCTGTCAATAATTACTGCACAAGAGAGTAAAGTAGAAGACGGCCAGGAAGTTGTCGAGTGTTTAGACAGCAGAGTTGATGAGAAATGTTATAATAATGAACACACATGTACAGTATGTTCATCTGGGTCTGTTGCTGTTAATCTAGCTGATGTTCCTTACTCCAGCCTCTCTTCCTGTTACTCCTGTTGGTGTTCCTTACTCCAACGTCTCTTCCTGTTACTCCTGTTGGTGGTGGTGTTCCTCCTGGCGTTGTGAACCAGCTGAGCCACAACTCCACCAGCTGGCCTTCATAGCACTCAAGCGATCGATATTTCCAACACACTCTCGCCCTCACTCCCTTGATCAACATTCCGAGTGCGAGAGTGAAGGAATGACGAGAGGGTAGAGAGAGACGGTGGAATGAGAGCAGAGATATGCAGTCAGGGTGGAGGGAGAGTATCAAGAGAGAGGGAGCAGAGTGTGTGTTTACGAGAGTGAAGCGATAGGGTGAGAAAGGTGGAAAGTCAGAGAGAGGTGGGAGGGTAGAGAGGTGTGTGTGTGTGTGTGTGTGTGTGTGTGTGTGTGTGTGTGTGTGTGTGTATGTGTGTGTGTGTGTGTGTGTGTGTGTGTGTGTGTGTGCGTGTGTGTGTGTGTAGAGGGGTAGTTTAAAGGTGAATAAACCCAATGAATATTTGCATAACGAGGTAAATACTGACACAGAAAGACGCTTAAACACACAAGAAAACCGTAAGAGTTCACGCAACAGATCATGGTGAGCGGGGGTGGGTGATGGCTGGCTGAGCTACGCATAGAAGGAGCAGAAAAAATACTCGTAGTCACTCTGTTTGTCGTGTACACCGTGATGATTCTCGCAGCGTCTGACACACACCCACCCACCCACCCACCCTACCCACCAGTGTAAAGCGAGAGAGAGAGGACAATATCCACCTACAGCCACCAGAGATCCTCCCCGCTTGCCAACACAACACTTAAAGTCATTTAAACTTTACAGGAAAATGTGTAGCTTTCAACACTTAAGAGTGAGTTTTGTTTACGCTGGAGCTTCATGGAGGAATCTGTATGTTGGTGTTGTGTTGTGTTGTGCATCTTTGTTGTTGTGTTGCGTTGTATAGTTGGTGTTGTGCTGTGTTGTGTTGTGGTGTAAAGTTGGTGTTGTGTTGTGTTGTGTTGTGTTGTGTTGTATAGTTTGTGTTGTGTTGTGGATCTTAGTGTTATCTAGAACTTAACACTCAATCATGTGTGTTAAGATGTGATAAGAATTCTTTGGTTTTCTTTTTAAGATGTAACACGTTATAAGGAACGTCACTACTAATGATCAAAACTCTGACTTATAAAGACACACTCGTGATAATCGTGTTCCAAGCTGAGACACTCCCACTGCAGGCACCCACGACAAAGCTTCACCTCACACCAATACCATCTTCAGATCCCTAACACAGCTTCCCCTCTCACTCTTATAAAATAATTCAGTACTTAAATGGTGTCGACAGCCAGCACTAAAACTCCTACCCAGAATGTAATCACTAACAGTCTAACATGAACTAACTTTAACACACACCTTCTCCACCTGACTTGAGTGACTCTTACTGCTCTCTGGATGCTCACAAATACACACTACCACAGCCCCATTAACCTAAAGAACAAAAAAAATCAAAACATTACAAAAAATACAGATGCTCGTCAAAAGCTAACCTATACCCATTTGTTAAGTCAATATAATACGATAAATGGAAGAAGATTTGGATAACTAAGGAAACTGTGGGATGTCTGCTGGTGCCTGGAGTTTCTTACACCATCAGCTCTTACCTCTGACGACGCATGAGAGGAGACCGGCGACTGACTGAATAGCGACTAAATCACGTGTAATTGACGTATGGAAATGAAGACTTGAGAGAATGAGTGACGGACCGCCATGGCTGCCCAGTTTCCCTCAGCAAGGAGTGAAATGCCGAGGAGGTTTACGTCACGTGATTCCTCTCAGTTCTACAATACCTGAGGGACTTTTCCAAGACTCAAGGATTACTATTTCGTCACACCATTTGAAAATTAAGTCCTAGGTTTTCAAGGTAATTTATTTGAAGGCTATTTCTGATATACTGATAATAGATAAGTAAGGTGTGAAACTTATAGCGAATGAAGTAAAGTGTCAGTCATAACTAAATTAACAAATCACTAATAAGAAAGACAGTGAGATTACAATACAAATTCAGGTAAACTAATTCACTTCTCCCCGACACAAACTCTCCTCAATTTTATAAAACAAAATCACAACAACACGAGTTTATTTTTCTCCTGTCAATCATTATTTGTCAAGATTATGAAACGTATTTTTTTTATTCTAATATTCTGGCTTCTCTGGTTGACTGTTAATTTGTTTATGCAACCAAGAAAATTTTTATTTGGGTGGAAAAATGTCTACAGTTTTTTTCTCAGTCGAATTCGTATCGTAACCTTTTTTTAATACCTTTTTTATTTGTTTATAAAATTGTTTCAGTATTCTCTTTAAAATAAAAAGCTCAGTATAAGTAAAAAGAAGTATCGGTTGTATGATTTATTCACGAAGGCGTTCCCGTGTGAAATAATGAAGATAGTTGAAGCAGGATAGTATTAGTGGAGATAGTTAACTAACCCCTTCTGTACGGGGTCCTCTCTCTCTCTCTCTCTCTCTCTCTCTCTCTCTCTGCTGAATAAAATCATCCCTAATCTTCCAATAAATCGACTGTGTTCCCCACTCAATCGCTGACTGTGGGACTCAAACCGGCGAACTTCGGGTCGGAAGGCGAGTGCTATATTCACTAGACCACAGCGTCCTGTCAGCTTATATAAAGATTAAAAATAAAACTCCCTCAAACTAAAAATATAGACCAGTATTAGACAGGCATTAAACAGGTATTAAACAGGTATTAGACCCGATACAGACATCAACGGTAGGTAGTCAGAGGGAGGCAGCCATTACCAACAGTGTGGGGAGAAGAAGTGTCAGAGTGAACAATATACCTTCCTCTAAGAACACCTGATGCGTTGTGTAGTTAATCATGCATACAATTACCTTCACTCACTCCAGCAATGGCTAACAAGGCATGTGAATAGAAAAACCTCCAGTTGTTGTCAATCTATTAAGACCATCAGAGAAATGTGGTATAATTTTCGTTGTAATCGTTGGTATATTGAGACACACACACACACACACACACACACACACTCCGCCATGCTCATAAATTCTACAAGCACGTTAAGGTTTACGAGCACACTAAAGTATCCCGTTTTACGTCTTTATGTAAATTGTGCACGACAGCCGCGGCGTGTGGCATAGCTCTGTCCTCCCTCAGTGGTCCTTATGCCGTGGAAAGACACATTTCTGTATTATTTTATTTTCCTTCACTCTATATTTATATCGTGTGCTGATTATTTGTCTGTATTTACCACTTCGTTTTGTCTAGTGGTCGAATATTTTTTGTTTGTCTGTGTGTCAGTTGCTAGCATGTAATAAAATCATCAACTGATTTTTTACGAAAGGTCATCGTAAAGGTCAAGATCACCCAGAAAGGTTATCGATAATGTCAAGATTCAAAAAGTCATCGATAATGGAGGTGTTACCAAGTTTCGCTGTGAAAAACATTTATTCATTCTTTGGACCTAACCAGTAATAATCCAAGTAACTTCAGGACCTCAAACGCTGACACATTATACATTATATATTACACAAACAAAAGTCCTGTCGTCTCTTATGCTGCTCCACGAACCCCAAGATTCAGACTCGTGAACCCGAAGTAGTAGACTGATGCATTATTCAGTCCGTAAATACTTCGGATTCACAACTCTGAATCTCGAGGTTCACGAGACAGCAGAAGAGGCGACAGCACTTATGTTAGTGGCTATACCTTGGATTATTATTCATGACATAAAATAAGTAAGTCTATTTATGTAAAGATTACTGTATATTAAAAGCCAATTTACTCCATATTTTAAAACTCTTGATATGAATGGAGTTAAAAGATGAATGAAGATGATTTTTCTTCGATTGAATGTCCATGAACTATAAGGAGAAGGATAGTGGGTATTCATGTGTACAGTGTATTGATGACATACACTGGAGCAGTAAATGGAGAGAGAAAGAGAGAGAGACGGGGGGAGGGGGTCTTGGCACGCTAACCTATGAGAGTTAAGAATAAGATATTAAGGCTGTCGTGTTTGTTATTGATATTTAAGATGTTTAGTTCCTTTTGACACTCCAAGTTACCAGGTGTTAATATGAGTGAACTTTGCTTCCTGTCAACTCACTGTGTGTTGCTCAGTATTCATATCATATATTCCTAGATGTGAAAGTAAATTATATAATGTTATGACATATCCAGTTACATGACAGCTTATACAGAGATGTTCAGTGATAAAATACGGTGTTACTCTTCTTCCATCGGTAAACACGAAACTGTTCAGTGTTCTTACGAGAGCTACCTGCAAGGAAGACCTCACAATGTCTTACTGACCTTACCTAAAGTCTTACGTACTGATCATGTTTAGGAATTTTACACCACAAAAATTTTACACCGAAATGAAATGAAGATTATTGTGTAACTCGATACTGAATAACCGTGAAAGATTTTAAGTTAAGAGAAAATTTGTATAACAACTGTGCCGGAATTTGCATGTTTGTGATTTTGTATTTATAATGGTTAGGTTAGGTTAGGTTAGGTTAGGTTAGGTTACGAAGAGAAGATTGTTTGAAAAAGCTTCTTAGGAACAGTAAAAAAATGTTGAACTGGATTGAATAAGATGAAGCAGAACAACAAACTAGACAGTAACAAGCAGAGTTGCAGAGAATGAGAGCTTAACTAGTGATCAAATCTCAGAGGATTATGATTAAAATATCCCCTCTCCTCCCTCACCATAATCCCAGGTAACTTCATTATCGACCACAGTGTAATTACTCCTCAATTATACTGTCCAGACATAGCCAAGGTAACATTGGTATAATTGTTACCTGTCGGTTTCAGTTGGTAAGATTATATGAAATGATTTGGTTGTGTTATGGAGATTGGTCATGTGTGTCGTGTCTAATATTGTGGTTGACGACACATAAGTTACAACAGTTTTATGATGACTATTTTCATCTAAGTTCTGTTTGTGTTTCACCTCATTATAGCACAGGTAAGAGAGATTTGAATACGATGACAAAGTTTATAAATATTACTCAGGTATCAGAGTACAGGAGCTTTTAAAGTAAAGGTAAAAAAACGAAATGCAGAAAGGTTAATGCCACGATATAAATCATTGACGACTTAGTAAATCTATATAACCTAACTGACCATTAACCGGACATCTGTCGTTAATCAAATAGGACTGATCTTCTATTGTTCTATCAAAGGATTTAACAATTTAGTCATATTCTGTCTTATTAAGTCTGATAACCCAACACAAAAAGTCTAATTATTTTAACTTTATCATCGTAATATTTCTAAGGGAGAGATTGAGTTGGGTGTCGCCTGATTGATTACTTATGGAATAATACCACCCGCCTGGCACTCTCTCCTGTACTTGAGTGCCACATTCCACAACTGACTCTTACTTATACAACCAATCAGTCATCAAGGTGGGAAATAAGACCATGATGAGCGTAAGGATGATGCTCACAGGAAGGAAAAAATGAAGGAAAGACACAATTTTGATCTTGATTGGGAAAAATATTGTGAAGACAAATTTGTTTCTGGAAGGTAATCGGTCAGGAAGCGAGTCATTATGAGGATAATAAGCTATCGAGAAAACTGATAAAAATGACTCACGTCTTTATAAGTTGTAGCCATCATGATGAAAAACTTGAGTCATGACTTAAATGAGATTCTGATAATCTTTGAAATTTTAAGGATCACAAGAAAACAGATTAAGGAAGTAATTTTAGTGATTATGAAAAAACTACGCCTAATTGTGGTGTGGGAGGGAGGACAAGCAACCTTCCTCACGACCACAGCAACGCCTGAGGTCATTCCAAGGTGAAAGGAGTGCAGACAACTTTAATAGTAAGAGAGAGTAAGGGGGGTTTTCACGCAACAAATTCATCCATAACACCAACACGCTAGTCAGGATCTCACTAAACTGCGAGGTGTAGGTCATACAGATAAGGAGTAAAGAAAATACGGGTTATGTAGACAGAAAATTAGTAGGACCTCTGATAAAATATGAGATAGACATACATAAAGTGTTCACAACTAACTCATTTCCTTTATTATGTTCAAAGACAGTTGTTTAAATGTTGATAAATATTCTCCCAGTGGATGTGTCACTCTCGTGGTGTACAAGCGGAGATATACTGTAGGCAACTGAAAAATACACTTCAAAAATACTTCAACGACTCGACAGCAGCTCATGTAAATAATATATTCTCACGATTGGTGTTGACAAAATATTATACACGTGTTCCTGACTGACGACACTGAAAGCATTTCCGGAGTGAAGTTTAATATATGATGTTTCAGAAGAACTGAGTCGGCTTAAATAAATATTATAACACACAATATACCGAGTTAAAAATGAACTAAGGAACGAGTCAGAAGCGCTGTTAATTGCGAGACTAAGCCTGTGTGAGTAAATGTTTAGGTGAATGAAGACGAGCTAAAGGGGTATGTCAAGCCAGAAGTAACAACTGCGACACCAGACCCATATGTTTACTGTGTGTGGGGCGCCGGCACTGCACTCTACCATCTTCACTGTGTCCAGCTGCAAAGTCAGGCACGCAAACACAGCTGGTGAATTAGAGGTGCCCCGAGGGTGAACCAGCGACCTTTAGAACTGTAATCTTCGTCTGTCCAAAAACTTCTTTAGTGTAAAAATCCCAGGAGTCATAAAAATAATTTTCCTCCAGGAAGTTTATTTATTTTCTGTTCTTAGACGGAAAAAATCGACAGATTCAAGAGGACGCAGCCATGTGCTTTCAAATTTCAGTCAAAAAATAAATTCAAGTTCACTTTGCATCTTTGGATATGGAACTGAAAACTGAAGAGCCTTTGGTGATCAAGACAACGTTGAGGAATAATTAATGCCAGCCAGGGAGCACCAGAGTTTACAAAGAAGGAATTTATAAAAAAAAAAAAGACAGCCAAGGGAAATAGTGTGTTTACTTCAAATAACTACCAGCGCTTGAGAGAGGAAGACCATAACAAACTGGAGGGATGTAGAAGAAGCAGATAACTAAGAGGCGTGCTCTTGTTCCGGGAAGGATCACCAAGATCCTTTTGGATCCAGATGCAATCCCGTTTTGCGAAAAGTGCAATGAAAAATGACTTTTGCGTATTCTGATTCAATCTAGATCCGATCTTTGGTAAACATAAGAAACACTGGACAACATGCTAGTTCTAAGAGGAAGCTTGACGTTGTAATGGTAAATAGCTTGAAAGTTCATGTTATAATGGTGTACAGGAATTCAATGTTCCGGAAGTTGACTGAGTTAATGATATACACTCAAAAAAAAAAAACTCGGGTGACTAATACAGCAAATGTTATACCAATCTTCAGCGTGGGAAATAACGACGACTTAGAGAACAAAACACCAAGACCCCCAAGTAAAAAAACAACAATAATAATTGGTATATAAAACTGCCTTCCGCATACCTCAAGTATACAGTAATATATAATGATGTGTTACAGGCCCTCAAGGAGCTGTTAACTTTCACCTACCTCGAAAAAACATCACATTAACCTTTCCTCTATATATTATAACAAATGTCTCCAAAAAGATTCTGCCCCCTCCTAAAAAAATAAATAAATAAAGATTAAAAAAAAGGTGACGACCCTCTCCTTAATCTTTACCAACAATTAAACAGTAGTAGTACTCACCTTGCCCTGGTGGTAGAGGAAGCCTTGGCATCACCCATCGTGCCTTGGGCCAAGGACCATCCTGCCTGAAACAACATTCATGAATAAGGCTTCAGTTCTGCTTTCATTACTCTGATCATATACAAATCTATTTATGTTTCAGCCAAAATTCTATAAGCAGCAACACAAGAGATGGTGGACACATCCATCCCTCAACAAGGATCAGTACAACTCTTAGGCAAAACTTGACACAGCGAAGTACAGTAAATCATAAAGTTCCGCGTACGACACTACAAAATATTAACACTATTATTCACATGTATTAAATAGCTTATATCTGATGTGCAAGTGTTTTTAAATTCCAGTTTACAATATTTATTCTCTTACTCCACCAGACGACTATATAAACATAAAAAACGGAGTGAGAGGATTAGTTTCGTAAAAGTTAGCTATTAGTAAAGCCAAAATACGTGATGCATAATTGCCTCAATATCTATCTCCAAAACTACATAAACTCCTAACCAAATTATCAGGGTTTATTCTCCCACAACCCAAATAATGCTAAGGTATAGGACACAGTGTCGACCATTAATGGTGTTAGCTAAAAAAAAAACAAGATTTGGATTCCTAAAGTTTGCAATAAAATACAGTATTGCATAAGACAGACAGACAGACAGACAGACAGACAGACATACAGACAGACAGACAGACAGATAGATAGATAGATAGATAGATAGATAGATAGATAAGACTTTGACCTAGTAAAAGCATTAATATCAACATGTGTAAACCTAAACTTCCTAAAAAACATTAAATTATTCATCGTCCAGTATATTTTCACCACGACAAATTAATTTCATCGTTATTCATCAGAGACTTGAACATGATGAAGAAAAATGTATATTCTAACCTAAATCTTGAAAAATCTTGTTCAGAAAAAGGTTAGAATGTAATGGGGTAAAAAAAATATAAAACTAATGAATTTTCTCAAAGTTACACAATTTTTAGTCGAGCGTCACTCTGATTATTATGTACTAAGTCTTAGCCAAATAATCTTCCTCCCGCCTCTTAAGTCTTACTCTTATAATCTTCCTCCCGCCTCTTCCCTACACCAACATCCTCCCGCTCCTCACCCACACCAACATCCTCCCGCCTCTTCGCTACACCAACATCCTCCCACCTCTTCCATGGTTCACTGATGACTCACATACATATGAATGAGTCATTTTACGAGGCTCTCAAAAGACTCTCTCGGTGAATATTGACAAGACAAGGTGAACGGGGCGGAGCTGATGACGGTTCGCTGACTCCGGGTCCTGACGAAGGGAGACAGAGTGGTTGAATTGATTGACAGATAGACAGATAAGATAGTTTTTAGGAGGGATAAATAGATGGTTGAATAGATGGATAGATGGATATATGTATAGATGGATAGGTGAAGGATACGTATATACAAATAATTCTACATTAATCTGTCTGTCTGTATGTGTGTGTGTCTGTCTGTCTGTCTATCTGTCTGACTCAATCTATCTGTCTGTAATTATCTCTATAAATTTTTCTGTCTATCTGTCTGTCTGTCTGTCCGTCTCCATCTATCTGCCTATTATTATCTCTGTCTGTCTGTCTCTCTGTCTGTCTATCTGTCTACTAACATACCCAGCATAAGAAAATAATCCACAAATGAATTATATTTAAACCCATGATAATAATCCTCACTTCGGAAACACAGATTAAGGAATTTTCTCTCAGATTGGAAAGTGATGAGTCAGTTCAAGAGGTTTTATTATTGAGGAAGGAATCACAGATGCTGACAGACTCATTGAGACTTTCTTCTGAGTTGGCTGTCGAGAAAGACTCTGAGTTGGCTGTCGGGAAAGACTCTGAGTTGGCTGTCGGGCGAGATGACGCGAAATTGTATCAGTCCTCCATTAAATAGCAAAAGGAAAAGTTGTCTATAGTTTACACAGCTGTCTATAGATTACATAGCTGTCTATAGTTTATACAGCTGTCTATAGTTTGCACAGCTGTCTATAGTTTACACAGCTGTCTACAGTTTACACAGCTGTTTATAGTTTATAGTTTACACAGCTATCTATAGTTTACACAGCTGTCTATATTTTATACAGCTGTCTATTGCTTACACAGCTGTCTATAGTTTACACAGCTGTCTATTGCTTACACAGCTGTCTATAGTTTACACAGCTGTCTTTATTTCTCTTGTTGGGTTTGTTTATCTTATCTCATCTCTTTTATTTAGCTTGTCTTCTTCACTTACATAACTGTATTCGATTTTATTAATTTCATTCCTAAAATCCGCCAGTGAAATTTTAGTACCGGTTCGTCCAATGTTCAGGTGATAATTAGCGAGGGTTATAATTACCAATATTGTCGACACACATCATTATGGTAATTAGTCGAGCTAAATTAGACTCCCTGTAATATTAAACTCGGCAGTTGATTAATCAATACACTTTTTGGTATATTATCGATAATACCTGAAGTGTGAGGAAGGTTTACTCTCCCTCGAAGCTGGTTGAGGTTAGGTTAGGCTTAGTTTAGGTTAGGTTAGGTTAGATTAGGTTAGGTTAGGTTAGGTTAGGTGGGATGGCATGGTCTCGTGTGTGATACATCCTTGTCTTCCGTTACCATGTCCTGTGTCCGCTGCCCTAGTATGTCAACAGCTTCTTGTCTTTTAAGTTGCCGATATGTCCACGTTATTGGTGACGTTAATGTTGACACCCCCCTCCCACTATCACCCCCATCCCCACTATCACCCCGTAACCCCTCCCCCCCCCCCCCCCCCGCCACACACACATATACGTGGGTGGTGATGGGCCCGGGACTGCCAGTTAAGGCATCCTAAGTGAAGATCACCACACGGTTTGGTGGAGTCAGGGTAACTTGTCAGACTTGTGGCAGCCATGAATAATGCAGGTGGCAGCAGACCCGCCTATTACACCAGGAACATGACTGCCGGGATCCCTGTTTTGTGGGTCAGAAGACAATAATGAATTCTGCTGCGTCCAGAATTATCTTTGTTTATGAAATACAATGGGCAAATTACTTTACTCCAAATATTTCAATCACGAAGAACTTTTTTTTATGAAGTAATACATCCTTGATAAGCTGGATATAAATTCTTACTATATTCTTACTCTATTGGATACCAGTTTATTCTACACCGTCCTTCCCTTCCTCCCCTACATTTCGTCTCCAGGTGCCAGACAGAGCGATATATCAGCTACATTTTGAGACAGAAAGTTGAAATTTAGACAGAATAGTGACCTAATGTCATGACAAAAAAAAAACATATATTTTTATTGTTGTTGTTTTTAGTCTTTTTTTTTCCACTTGATAACGTTACTATACTATAAACAAATCATCCCATCAAAGCATGTTAACGTATGTCGGGCAGAACCCACGCTATAAATTCTCATCCCCTATCTATGGGCGGCCGATCATCACACGATTTTTCAACATTTATCTTACCAGCCCATAACAGGAGGCTCAACCAGGGGGCCTCTCACCCTATATTACTTACATATAAAGTCTTCTAAAGGTGTGAAAAGAAACAGGTCTTGTAGCAGGTGGACACTGGGAGGTGATCCCACTCCTGCAGGTTCTTTGGTACACCCTTAAACACTTGATCATTTTTCTTGCTTTCAAACCCCTGGAAGAACTCTGACTAACACGCACGGACACACACGCACATACGCAAGGACACACACACACACACACACACACGTTATAGGTGGGAAGAATTTGTTTAGATAAATATTACATGTGTACTGCTATCATGTCAAGGTATTATCTCTTGTAATGTGTCGTCCAGCAAATCAATGGTAAGATTAACCTGTCAGACAGACGCGGGTGTAAGCTATATCACCAGAGATTCTTGTGACGGGGAGTAATGAAGCGATAAATTACTGTACCACCTTATCAAGGCTTACACTCGTTACCGGTCATTTTCACACCACTAGTTGACCGTGTGTGTGTGTGTGTGTTCCTCTATCCTCTTCTGAATATTGAACACCAACAAATCCACCTCCCCTCCCCCCTTTGGACTTGGCTTACACTAAATTACGTCTTTAGTGTCAAGGAACAGGTGATAATTAGAGCCAAGGGTCAAAGGTATTTATCCAGAGACCATTGTATACATTTACCGTCACATTAACCCACTTGGTCACCTGTTGAATATTTACAAGAGTTGATGATACTTGACCTCGTATAAGACACAACCCTTCTTCTTAAACACAATTGATCGTTCTATAAGATTGGATTTCAGAATACGTAGAGAGACGCCCACATTTATTTTCCCCATTATGTTGTTTTATAATATCGTAAGTCATAATAGTTAGCAGACTTGTGTAGAAATACAGGGTGTCCATAAATGATTGCCCTAAAAACAGTATGCTCTCATGTTTTAATCAGGGTAATCATTTATGGACACCCTGTATGTACCGAGAACAGTAATAAACTAATGGTTTTACTCGTCAATATGTTAGACTAAACTTGTTTTGACGTACCGTAAACCCAGCAGAATTTAATCAGTTAAGAGTGTTATATTGCAGCTACAGTGATAAACAGTGTCTCTCCTCCTCCTACTCTTCTCTTCATTTCTTCCTCCTTCTCTTCATTTCTTCCTCCTTCTCTTATTCTTCCTCCTCCAAATTCTCCTCCTTTCTTCTTCCTCCTATTCGTCCTTCGCCTATTCGTTTTCTTCTGCCTTCACCTTCTCCTCTTCCTGCCACTACACCTCCTCCTTCTCCTCTTCCTCCCACTACACCTCCTCCTTCTCCTCCTCAGCACCAACACCCAATAAAGATCACCAACACCCACCAATACAATACACCTTCAGCAACACAGTAACTTTGTAATATATTTCACACAAATTTTACCGGAGCTCAGGACAAGATAGGAAGCACAGGAGACAGAATCCCCAAGTCCGTTTCCCCGTCAGGAGCAGCGATATAGTAGTCTTGCTATCTTACTCAGCTAGGCATCGTCTCTTATTTAGTCTTAGGGAGAAAAGTAGTGCTTCATTTCATCACAATTTCATAGATGGAGAAATTTTCCACTTTTTTTTTGTGTGTCGTAATGGAAAGTAAAAACAAAAACAAATACATATACGATGAATAAAAACAAGTGAATTGAAAACCAAAAAAAATACTTGTGATTCTGTTTAATGCAGAAAAAAATACCTGAAGACATAATCATTATGCAACCTGTGTGTGTGTGTGTGTGTGTGTGTGTGTGCAGGAAGGTACACACGTGTATACCTTAGTAATGTGAGAGAAGGGCGTGGGGGTCTGGAGAATACGAGCCAACACTCATACCGGCGACAGCCGTGTACACGCTGGAGTGCACACACAAGGGCCAGGAGGTGCACGGCCAGGTTATCAAAGGCCCCACACAATGGAGGAGCCTTTGTCTTGAAGCATTTGTTGGATTATAATCGATTTTATCTTTAATATATCACCAACATTCACTGAACTAATTCATTTTGTGTTTAATTCTGTAAAAAATAATATTCTTTGTATATTTGTACAATGTCTTATACCTTTCTTATTCTAAGTAACGTCAAGACAAAATTAGGAGTGAATAATTTCTCTGTGTTTACGACGACAAGAGAAAAGATTACCAAAAAAAAGCGTATTACAATTAAATTATAAAATTACCATGACGATCAACTGTACATATGAAAAAAATTGACAGTGCCATATAATGTGAAAATTTTAAAATAATAATAATAATAATAATAATAATAATAATAATCATAATCATAATCATAATCATAATCATAATCATAATCATAATCATAATCATAATCATAATAATCATAATCATAATCATAATAATAATAATAATCATAATCATAATCATAATCATAATCACAATCATAATAATAATAATAATAATAACAATAATAATAATAATAATAATAATTATAATAATAACAGCCCATTTATACACAAAATAGACAAGACGACTACTTACACCTGTAAAATACCTGAGAACAAATTATAAAACAATTACAAAAAATCTTAAATCAACCCTTTTTTTTTAATTAACTTTTTTACGAATACATTTTTTCTCTCTCTCTGAATATAAAAGCGGAAGTTGTAATAGCAAGTTCCCCTCCATCAAACAAGTTACAGAGGCAGGAGATGGAATCACAAAGGTAAACGTGTCAACAAATCACCTGTGTGGGAGTACTGACGAAAGTATTCCCGACGTTTTTCTCTGTACTGGTGATTAATGTGACGACTGACAGAAACACTCAAGCCCTATAGTGAATATTTCTGTAAGCCCTTATGTTTATGTCATCAAACAATAACAACTAGAGCAGAAGTCAAATGAGTTTCCTTTTTATAAGTCAGAGATTGTTTACCTCTGCACAACAACAAAAGACTCTACCCTGGAAAGATTTGGTGACATTTGTTTATCAGAACACTCTTGGGAAATTAATTCAGCCATATAAACAGCACCACTAAACAGAGTAAACAACTTCTGTACCTTTTCATAACTCAGGTGTGTAATTGTTTGTCCGTAGCCTTCAGGTAACAGGTATACAATGATCACATACGATTTATATAACGTTGGTATATCTACGTTTATTACGACCCTTCGAATACCTATACCACAATGTTATTATTATTGGCACACAAGTTTTTCCAATTCAATAAATTATGGTCATCTGGTGCATTTTTCTTTTCTTTAGGATGACAGGTAAAGCAGTGTGTACAGGTAACGTTGATGATATTTTAACACCAAAGATTCACCTATCACTTCAGGAGAAAGAAAGAAAGAAAGAATTCAAGTTTAATACTCGATTTTCACCTAAAAACAATACATTTAAGATAACATTGAAGCGAATTACAGTGTGATCTAAATAATACCAATAAATAAAAAACTCAAGAAGAAACATAAGAGACCCACAATGTATAATACGAAATTTGCTTCCCCCATTGTCTTCTTAGTGGTTGTGGATGAGAGGGAATGAGAGGGAAGTCAACCCCACTCACTCAAGACCTCTCACCTCCTGAAGTCATAACACTCACCATTTATCGCCCGTCGCACTTATCGGTAATGTGGTGAATGGTGGTAGTGGTGGTGGTGCAGGACAACATGGTGGTGGTGTAAGAGCGTGATAGTGGTGTAGGAGCATGATAGTGGTGTAGGAGCATGATAGTGGTGTAAGAGCATGATAGTGGTGTAAGAGCATGATAGTGGTGTAAGAGCATGATAGTGGTGTAAGAGCATGATAGTGGTGTAGGAGCATGATAGTGGTGAAGGAGCATGATAGTGGTTACAGGATATAAAACAATAAAGGAATAAGAGTCGTGCCTAATGGTATTGACGTAAACCATTATGTGCAGGTATGGCAGACAGGTGACAAATCCACATATTACCTCTAATTATATGAGCCTACCTGCCTAACACACAACCCTCTCGCCACAACCTAACCCCCACTACAACTACACGTAGAAGAGGTTGTAAAATATTGGTGAATAATCATAGGCTGCGTCAATATCTTCCTCTACGTAATACTGTTGGCAAAGAAACTTATCTAAGTAAAGTTTGACGAGGATAAGTTTTATGCTGCTGCTACCAAGTTAAGACCAGAGGATTAAGGAAGTCGGTGATGATTATGATGATGGTGGTGATGATGATGGTGGTGGTGGTGATGGTGTTTGTGATGAAGATGGTGGTTGTGATGATTATGTTAAATGTTTTTCAAGTGTATGTTTCTTAGCTCCATCATACATAATAGACAATAATAATGAATAATCAAAATAAATACAGCCATCTATGTCACGAGAATTTGAACACGAAGGGGAAGGGGGTGGTGAGGTGATGGTGAGGGAAAGAGGTGAGGTGAGGTGAGGTAATGGTTAGGGAAAGAGGTGAGATGAGGTCTGGTGAGGTGATCGTGACGGAGAGAATTTTTTGAGGGGAAATACCGTAGATTAATATGTTGAATAAAGCGCCAATTAAAACAAAATCACATGCAGTTGCTATTGGTGGTTGGTAGGAGAGGCAGTTGCTATTGGTGGTTGGTAGGAGAGGCAGTTGCTATTGGTGGTTTTGGTAGGAGAGACAGTAGTTATTGGTGGTTGGTAGGAGAGGCAGTTGCTATTAGTGGTTGGTAGGAGAGGCAGTTGCTATTGGTGGTTGGTAGGAGAGAGAGTAGTTATTGGTGGTTGGTAAGAAATAAGAACACTACAAGAGACTAAATCCGACAAGTGAAGATGTGACCAAAAAAAATTGGACGAATGACAAAGGAGAGAACGTCTTTGTTGTTCTTTAATCGGGTCCATTATCCTGTACTGTAACCACTAACTAAGGCTTCTCTCTGATGTATAAACCTAAACAACGATTCAATTCAAGTTGGGGCGAGTGTGTGAGTCAGTGAGCATCAAAGGTGTTGCGGGTAGAGGCAGTATTGGAGTTTCATTTCCAGGGCAACAACAGGTCTCATCGTGGTGTTTCAATGAGAGGATCAGACGACCTACCCGCTGTCATTTCACTAACCTAACCTAACCCGCCGTCATTACTCGTCTATGGCCTCAGTAATGTCCCTCCCTGATTGGTTTATTTCCGGAACTGATAATTGTATGCTCTCTCTCTCTCTCTCTCTCTCTCTCTCTCTCTCTCTCTCTCTCTGACTCGGTTAATATCCAGATGAAAGATCAGCTTCAATGATTAAAAGCAGGAAAGCTTGTTGAATATGTAAGTAAGTTTACCACCAATTTTTACTGCCTTGTGAATCCACAGTTCACTTGATCTCTGGCCGGGAATATTGTATTAATTAACTCATCAACACTCCACCAATATTGACTCACTCTTCACGTCCTA